>CCAG010017174.1:0-28310 GCA_001077435.1 Glossina morsitans morsitans | reverse complement strand
AGCAAAATTCTAAAATCATCAATTACTACAAACACTCGAAATGCTTTTATTTTTTCTCAACAATAAAAGTATATAAAAACACCATATATGCACCATTTGTATGTACATGTGTGTGTTTGTGTATATAAGCATGTGTATATTCAACGCATTGTGTATAGTATTTAAGAGCACATTTTTACACATTTACAGAATGCAAAGCGAACCAAAACAAAAAGATAAAATGACGATGGTGACGATGGATGGATGAATGTGAATGAATGGACTTCTGCCTCCACTGCATGGTCGTGTATGTACGCCCACGCCAAGCCAGCAGCGTTGCGTTACCTCCGCATGCGACACATTCACAACTTTTTCTCTCGTATTCAAATACAAATGTTATTGAACCGTGTTGTTGTATGTGCAGATATGATGTCAACAACAAAAATGCTCAGTCACATTAATATTTAGGGGGTTAAGGTTAAATAAACTCTTTGTGTTAGGTTAGTGTTTTCGATACGTTAGTTAGAACATTTTAGAGGGTGGCTACTGCAGCTGCTGCTACTCTTGCTGTTGCTGTTGCTGTTGCTGTTGGTGTTGCTGTTGCTGACTCGAGCCCAACGCATTGAAAAAAAACCCCAAATCAGACCATCTACCATATCACACACCCACCCATCATTCTACGATAATAAAAATTTTCCTTTGACAATCCAGACAATTTATGTGCATGCCAAGAGGGAAGAAGGGAGACAACAGAAGGGAAAGGGCAGAAAATTTCAGGGAGGAGACACATAAATGTCAATTTCATTCTGCATGTATATACAAAAAATTTTGCACGCACTTACATACGTATATACGAATATTTTACAAATACATGTAGATACGTATGTACATGTGCACTGAAACACATTCACCATCGCAGTAGCAATGTTACTGACCTTGCATAATAATGCAATTTTGTGCAATAACTATTCGTTATGATAAAAATTGTTGCCAGAAAATAAGATTTTTCCATTATTTGTTATTATCATTGAGCTCGTTGTTTTTGTTGCTCATTGATGTGCCATCATCAATATTTTCGAGCGAAATTTCGTATGCAGACAGGATATTAGAAAGAAGGAAATTTGTTTTAGTTTAGTTTTTCTATCGAAAGCAATTTGTATTCACAACAATGAATTCCTTACGAATATTGTACTTGTAATTTCAATTCATGGAATTTACTTTGTGTCGACAAAAAAAAAAGAAAACAATTTTTAATATCTTTATTTTTTTCACTGTGCTTTTGTTTTTTGCAAAGCGCTTGAAACACCCAGAAGAAAGCCTCAGAGATCCTACAAAGCATAGGAGGTGTGTTCAAAATGAAAGCAGCCTTCCCCAATTTCGGTGGGTCACGTAGGCCCCGTACATTTGATTTTAAAGTTTTTTTCTTTTTTTTTTTGCTATGTTGGTACACATGTCCATAAGATATGTTGACATTATCAGCTGTTTTACATTTTTACTTTGTTTTTGACAAGTATAAAGGATGAACCTATTTTTGTGTGCTTGGCATCGGGGTTATATTTTGTGTGAAAAATAAAATTAAGGGCTCCAACTCACTTGGAATGTTGACTTTGGTGTTTCTACGGCGAATCTACTTTGAGCAAAAACAGTGTTTACAAGCTCTTCGCAGAAGGCCAAGAAGATGTGAACAACGTTGAAGCAGTGGGGAAAATTGTTATGGAGAAATTATTGAGGATGTCAGCATATGCGTTGGCTTATGACAGGCAATTTATTCAAATGTGTTGAGCATGAAACGTATACCAGCAAAGTTTGCTCCGAAACAGCTAAATTTTGATCAAAAAGACCGTCGCTTGGCCAAAAACAGCATCACAATCTTGCTGCAGGCATCGTTTTCACCGGACTTGGTCCCCTGCGACTTTTCGCTATTCCCAAATCTGGAAAGATTCATGAAACGATGGAGGTAAGGACCGATCTCTTTAATCGTGGCTGGAAGAGCTCAAGGCAAGCGCTAGCACGAGCGTATTGTATCTAAGGGGAATTGCTTCGAGGGGACAAAATAGATGTTAATGAAATTTTTGGTGAAAAATAAAGTGTCACTTTTTTTTTTTGAACACACCTCGTATGTATTTTTATAGCATTATCAAATTCTGAATCGATTTGGAAAGCTTTGTCCTTTTTTTTTTCTTTTTTCCTCTTTTCATGTAATATGGCGACGATCGGAAAGTAGTGAGAAAAGCCAAAGATATAGGAATTTGGTGGATGCAGCCTAGTGGGCCTGTCCCACATCGGTAAGCCTCACACCTTCACTGACTGAGCGTTCACTAAGCTATGACCGGTACCCTCAACAGGCCTTTGATCGCGAGTTGAACTTGCGAACACTGATTTGGTGGCCGCGATCCTTACCTATTCGTCTACTCATGCTTCTCCCAGAAGATTCTCTCTGTCATAAAAATTAAGACGTCAGCTTCGTATTTGAAAAAACCATAAACATAGCATAGTTCTAGGATGCAAATCTATATTGTAAATGGGTGAAATCGGTCAAAGGACAAGCAAAAAAAGAAGTACCCGTAAATTGCGACAACAATAATTTCTACGGGTGCTGCCACAATGTTTGGACATAAACGTGAAACGTGAAAAAATGCTGTAGAGCGTAGAAATTTCACTCTTGCCTTTTTTTTTTTTTTTTGAAGGTTAGGTTAAAATATTCGTTCACAGGAAGATTTTGGGCATCGATTGCCGAAATTAGTTGCAAGGTCTAAATTACTCGGAATATTTCAGTCTCATAAACAGAACCGTGACGCCCATATAGTACGTATATGCAATATTTAATATTCTTAACAGCCAACGTTACGATTGGAATTATAAAATGAATGGAAAAAAATTACTTCATTATAGAAGAACATGCATTGAATCCATCAAGTCTCAAAATTAATGTATTGCTTAACACAGCAACATGCATTCGGATTTGAATAAATAGAGAATGCGAGTGGAAGGTGTTGCAATTCTTATTAAGCATTACACAAAAGACCCGATGTGGATTATACAGAAGATAGGCAGTGAAGTACGACAGTGTACGAGTTTCAGCAACGGCCTGCCTAAGAACTGTAGACGGAAGATTAAAAGAAGTGTGTTCCCACAACCTCGAGGCGGAAATATGATCCTTCATTAATTTAACCATAAATACCATGTCCAGCTCAACATTTCGCCTCTTCTTTGAAGCGACGATAAATCAATAAACTTCAACCAATTTCTCGTACGTTCTAAAGTTTGTGCTAAGTTTGAAGCAGCCTTCGATTCTCCCAAGAGTTCTAGGAAATATATAAAGAGCTGCAGAGTTCTTTTTGAATACACGCAAAGCGTTAATGAAATTTTTAAATGTGATTTATGTCATGCTGAAAATTTAACTTCCAATTCTTCCGAGCGTTTTAGTGAATGATTGAATGGTTGGTAAATGCATTTTATTTTAACAAAATTATTCTGAGCAAACTTTAAATTGCAAAAACAAATTGCTAACCCTTTCTCGGACAATTTCGAATATTCTCTGTGTAACTGACCTGGGATTATTTGTTACTCATTTGGTTAATTCTTTTTTTCGCTTGCTTTTCTGAAAAATTTCCTGTTTAAAATCACGATTATGTCGTGTAGTAAGAAAAGTTGCTTCTTAAGCAAAAGAAAAATATTAACATAAAACTTTCAATTCAATAAGTACAAAAGAACACTATATAGAACAACACAGAAAATCGGTAGGTTAAAGTGTTAGTCCTACCGTAGTAGAGAGAAGAATAGCTTTAATATGCATTAGAGTAGTGAGTGCAAGATGATGCCATCACTGAATGTTGTCTTTTGTACTTTTCTACTTACTACAACGCCACAAAAAGAAAACTCGACTCGACTCGACTCGACTCGACTCGAACAGAATAAAAACTTGAAATTCGTAAACATAATTATGTTGCCAACAGCGTCTATAAAACTAAAGAAAAAAAAAAAAAAAGGAAAACAAATAAATAAATAATAAAAATTGTTCAGCGAAATACTACTCAAGTGTATGTATGTTAAAAAACTGTTATGTATTAATGCGAGCGAGAGAGGAGAGCGCAAGAAGCACATACTAAAAATACAAGCAATAAGTGCAGCAATGGAAAAATAGAAAGAAAAAAAAAGGAGCAAAGAATTCTTAAACATCAAATAATCATGAAGTTTAGCGAGTACAATCTGATACCTGACTGATGAGTTGGTCTGCAGACTGCTGCTGACTGGTTGGATAGATGGATGGACGGGATAAATGTATATTTATATATGTATATTTCTTTTTTGTATGTCTGAATGATTATTTATATGTATGTATATGTATTTATGTATGTATGTATGTATGTACGTATGTATGTATGTATGTATGTGCTGCAATTCTATGGAATAGGTAGAATATATGGAGTTCAACGTTCAGCAAATCTTGATGGCGTTGGTGAGGGCAACGTTTGGCTGCTGTTGCATTATTATCGTCATCTGCAGTCAAGTAAATGGTAGAAGCGATCAGTTAAAAAAATAACTAAAAACCAAACAATAGCATATACAATAATTATGAATCTCAAGATCTCTGCACTCTACATCCATCTTAGGCAGTGTATACGTAAGTAAAAGCAATGAAAGAGACTGCGTAATAAAGTTTCAGTTAAAGACCAAAATTCATTCTTTTAAGCTTCATTAATATTTTTGCAATGATGGTAAGGCGAGCGAAGCAATGTAATTTTGCGTGTATGATGATGAAACCAGACCATGGCCGAGTCTGTATATTGTTATATGCTTGTCCAATGAACAATGGCTCTTGGGATATGCAGACATACATATAAATATTGTCCGTGGAACGTACTTGCACAGTTCTCGTACTCATAGCATTTTGGTTTACACATTTTAAGATGCGTTTCACTTCGCATTTGTAGCGTTTTTCATGTTAATTTTTCTTTTTTTTTTATAAAGGGCCTTAAACTTCAACTTAAAAGTCAAGGTCAGTGATTTTATTCGCACACACAGTTCTTAAACTCCTTCTTTCTATTCATAGTAAGTTCATTGTCGTTTTCTGCTCTCGCTCTCGCTCTCTCTCTCTCTCTCTTCCTCTCTTAATTTTCTGGTTTTCATGCACGTATAATATATATATATATATATATACATGTATATACATATATACAATAGAAGTTTTTCTTGTATTTAGTTGTTTAGTGGAAAAGAACCAAGTTTGTGCAGTGATTTCTTACTTCTTCTTACTTCTTAAGTTCATTGTATTTTGTTACGTTGCGTTAAGTTTTTTGTTGATTTATTTATTCTGTTTAGATTAATGTTTTTCTTTGTTCCCATTTTTTTGTTTTATTTTTAAAATTAATGGTTTTAGTCTTGATTTTGTGTCGTTGTTTATACTTTTCTTAAACGAAACGTTCTCTTAAACGGGCGAATCGCCCGTAAGAGCTCATTTACACATGTCGTGATATTCCGAAATTGTAGGGAGCTAGCTACCTTAGCCTTGATGTATATTGATTACCATTTGTCATTGCATTGTTGGTCATTTTCTTTTTAATCAAAGCATTTATGTCTCGGTAAACAAAAACCAAAGTTATATTAAAAAAAAAGTTGCATTAAATACGAAAGATTTGGATTAGGAAAGACTGATCCACACCTCGTCACATTTGCAGTAAATAACTTGATGTAGGTCATTGTTACTTACTTGAATATTAAGTTTGTAAGTATGAAATTGCGGATTTTTACTTGGAGCTTTTCCCCCACGACGGTGGCATATTAAGGTTTGCCAACTTAATGAATTTTGCGAAGATTGTGCACATTTTAATCTTAGCATTATTTGAATCCTGCATTCCGAATAGAAGGACCAAGCTTCTTAAGAATTTCGCACAGTTCTTGGAATACCTACACTAGTATTAGGCTTAAGCTTGAAAGAGTGACCTTTTTCATCTACGCTTTGTGCAGGTACAAGAACTAGATTTGAATGGAATGAGCGAATGAAGTACGAGACTCTAGTTCGTAGACATAGAGAGAATGAAACAAGTGATAGAAGCAAAGTGTGCAAGAGAAAAAAAGAAAGAAAATAACCCCGTAATAATTTCCAAGATCTTTAATAATTTACAAGTTAAACATATATTGCTCCTCCACACCTCTTCTCCTTGCATAATCCTTTGCCAATACAATGTAAGGAAAACACGTTATGCTTGAGAAATTCTTCTTGCTTTCTCTACGAGCTTTTCTTTAATGCCATGTTTAAAGGCCTTCGTTTCTTTACGAACTGTCTTTAGAAGGTCACAAAAATGCTTTAATTACTGCTTGACCAAAGACGTAGAACTTTTCCTTTGAGGCGGTTCCGCGTACGTAAGAGGCCACTACTATTAAGAGAAGAGTATTTTTGACAGTTTTTTTGGGACCAAATGGAATAGTAAAAGAAAAATAGTAACGAGTGGAGAGGACACGAAAAACAACAAGGGAATGTATAATTCCGTAGTTGAGTTCATATTTAACATCAACATCTTGATCTTACACTTTAAATTTCCTTTGGAATCTCAGTGTCCCAGTCTGATTTATATACAACGATTATTTCGATGAAGCAAACATGAAAATCTTTTTTTTTTGGAAAAGCTTTTAAATAGATGTAAAGATTTTCTACAGGCATCCGTTAGCGCATTAGAGCATATATAAGTCATCAGTTAGGACGTTAGGTTGCAACTTCCAAGTAAGGATTCATTTGGACCAGGCAATCTTTTCGGTAGGCTTGGGGAAAGCCCATAATTTTGAGGGAAAAGTTTGTTTCACGTAATTAATTTACTCCCACACATGCTGCAAAAGATCAAAGCGCCTATTAAGCAAAGAAAAAATAGTGATACCGCATAGAGAACACAGTCTTTCTGTCTCGGTGACTGACTAAGCGTCGAGTCATCTCTTGGTGCATTTCTTTACATATTCATTGATCAACAAATTTCATTCTCAGACTAGCCAGGGATTTTTTAGATTCTATAAAAATTTTGTATTATTTTTATTTCTGAGCTCCATTTTTATGAGAGTTTAGCTCCTTCTTAGCGGTTTCGCTAACATCAGCTTTTGAGCTGCTTTTCTTTATGCGACTATATCCGTTTTCATTTGCCGTGGAAAGGGGATAGACTTTCGTGTCGGCACAACACAGACGTGAATTTATATTATTTTTCGTGTTAAAATTCTTTCAAAAACGTCGAGCTTGTCTTGCAAAAAAGAAACTGTACTCAGTACACTCTACCAATTTTCTTTCCGAAATTTTAAAAACAACTTTCCTGATGTGGCACCAGTGTTGAAATGCAGATCTGAGAAACTGATTAAATATTTTCGACGTTGTGGATTTTCGCAAGCAAAGAAGACTTACAACACTGTCACCTTTCTGATTTAGGGAACCGAATGGATTCATTTTTTAATTTAAGGGGTTAGATGACATTGTTCTAAATATGATTTTGATAGTGAATCTTCAGTTATTTTATATGTAATGTCGAGTCGTAAGTACAACAGAGAACAAGTTTTTGCTTTCACTATATAGATGACGATTCAGTTATGCTTTTGTGGTGCATGTTACATTCAAGTGTTTTTCTTAACCTATGAAATGCAAGGCCAAAAAGTGCACATTCGAAATGTAATGATTTAGGAATTTGAACAAGGCAACAGCGCTAAGGCCACAACTGAACAAATAGCCAGCGTATACGGCGAAGGACTGATAACTGATCGGGTAGTTAGAAATTGGTTTGTAAAATTCCATACTATAGATACAACCTTAAAAGGCGAAAGGTAATGTTGGAGCAAAATCGATGCCAATCAACCAGAGTTATAGCAAAAAGGTTGAATACCTTACAGTCAACTGTTACATTAATAAAATTTTGTATTCAATAAAAGCAAACTAAATGTCTGACAAATAACTGAAGTTACTTATGACTGGACCCAATATTTCTTTCTCTCTTGTGAAAAGAAAAACATTATTATTATTTAATAATACTATTATGTAATAATCACAAAAATTATTGTCATATAGTGAGTGCCCTATGTTTGGTTATTAAAGAAAGTTATTCTAATAAAAACAAGTAAGTTAAGTAACCCTTGGGCAGCGAATGGTTCATGCTCTGCATTTTTTACAGTGTTATAGATATGGCTGACACGTCTATTGATTTATTGATATGATTTAAAAGTTAACTTTTGCAATTCTAAGAAGACAGTTGAAGACAGCAAGAGACAATAATTGGTGTAGATCAGCTTGTACGATAATGGGATTTGCATGTAACTACAGTAACTACATCTATTGCACAAGTTTAAAATGACTCGCCAATTTACAATTGTCTTACCTTTCAATGGTTCGAACGTATCAATCTGGAAAAAAAACAAAGATGAAGAACAAAATTAATATTCTGAGAAATTGAAATAAATTTAACCTAACAATCAATCACAAGTTGCAAAACAACCAAACCACTAATTAACCAGCGTAAGTCCTTTTCACTCATGTTTTATCGCAACATAACACCACCATCTGGTTTTATATGAAAATTTCATAGGAATTTACTAATTTCCCTTAAAACTATTATCTTAATTGTGTAAATTGATATTTTTACTGATGACAGCAAGAACTTGTATGATATGATCGCACAACCATTTCATATCCGTACTGTTCGTAGTGTTCTCCAAAATAATTTTGAACATGACCGTACAATTATTAAACAGGCTTTTATTACTGGATGTGTATAAGAAAAAAAAAAAAAAAAGGAAAAAATATCGACTGTATTTAAGGAGGCTTACGTGCACTATCGCAAGCCACACCACCATCATATGTCCTATTTGAGAAGAGCAGCTGTCAGTAGCAGCTGCTGCCTTTTTTTCGGTTGACACATGAATTTAAGCATAAGGACCGATTGTACAAGCAAATTACATATATAGATATGTGTATATATATGTATATCACATACAAGTAACTATAAATATATAATAATAATAAATTTGTTGATCGAGAGGAGAGAAATTTAATAAGCGAATAATGTTTTCTTCTCTTTTTATTGAAGCCATAAAAGTAATTTAGTCGAACACCAAAAAGAACAACAAAAAAAAACAAACAGGAAGTATACAGTTAAGAACCGGAAAATTGAGAAAGGTTATGTTCGAACTTTTTGCAAATGATATCCACATCAAGTCGTAATTACTAAAAAAAAGAAAAAACGGGAAGAAAAAACCAGCAGAACAGAAATTATATAAAAAAAAAACAAGTTTTTCAGCTAGAAAGACAAAAATGTCGCTTTGATGTAACAATTATAGAGAGCTTGTTGTTGGAAAAAAATTCAAGTAAAAGTAGAATTTGTCACGTAACTGAACTCGTCGTCGTTGTCGTCGTTCGTCGTCGTCGCCTATCAAATGCAGTGAAATTTTTCTTTGAGTGATTACATATATAAATTGCTCAGCGCACATGCACATACACGCAATCTAGATAGACTGCACGCTCGTTCGCCTCCTTTTTATGGAGTTCCTTCATCTTATTCGCTGGTAATCAGAGCTCTAAATAAGGGTGTAACGTGTTTTCAAAATTCTTATGTTCCGATGCGAATAATACCATTACGTACGCACGACACCAATGCGAATTCATAATCTGATGGAAAAGGGATCATTTTTCATTTTCGTAACAACACAAATAAAGTTCGTTTCAAAGAAATGTATTTTTAAGAACATTGAATGAAACCATAAAATTATTAAGCAAAGGTAAGGGCGTGTGTCTCAACACTTGACGCAAGAAATGTGTTTTTCTCTGTTTACATAAGCTAAAAAAAAAAAAAAAAAAGATGATATTCTTGCGCGTTCTTTTATTTTATTGCAAAGAAATCCCTCGAAATCATTTACCATTCATTTAACTTTTCATTAATGCGAACCAATTGGAAAGTTCTTAGTCAATGTCTAGTAAGAAAATAATGCAGCTCGTTTCAATAATAGATTGCGGATGATATCACGGTGTATTTTTTTGTTTTTGTTACTATGATTAAGAGAATTCTGCAGCGCAATGTAGGATGGTTGGAGTAGTATGCAGATTATGTGGTACACCACCAACAACACTCAAAGTATATTGTAGGACGCCAAATCATAGACATTTGTGCGGTGTGTTGTTGTCGTTATGGAAGATGGCGTTTTTCCTATCGATCAGTTGCACAGTTGGAATGCAGATTAACAGTTTTTGCCTGTAGAGAATGGTATCAATCATACAGATTGGAGTAAGTAAGAATGCGCGATTCCCTTTCGATTCCATCAAAGACAAAGCATTACAAAGGAGGGTGGATGACGCAAAATGTCATTATGAAATGCACATAATTCATAAAATTAAATGACATAAAGGTTATCTACTAACCCCGTTAAATGCCAGCTAAAAAGGAAGTTTATTTGCTGTTCCAGCTGATGTTACATTAGCACAAAAAACCCTAGACTGTGATGGCCGTTTTGACTGATAACTTGTCGGAATTTTTCACGTAACACGCTTGTGGTGTTATTGGCGAACTTCAAGTATTTCTGAGCGAAAAACTTATCCAAATAATTTTCACACCGGCCTCTTAACGTCATTACGGGAGTTCTGTGGAGAAACATATGATAATCAGGGCTGCATCCAGATTATGTGGTAGCGTACCGGTCAAGTCGTATGGGAGGCCGAATAATAGAAGTTCGTGTCAATTAACATTGCCGCTATGTGAAATCATCATTTTCTTGTCAACCAATTCTGGACGGTCAGGTCAACTCCTATTAGGCACTTGCGTCGCGAATTGGCACCATTTGGCAGTAGAGCATGGTATCAGTCATCTGGCCAAATTGGAGTAGATCAAGATGCGCGACCTCCTTCCAAGTCTACCGGAAACAAAACGTTACCTTACGTAACCTTAGTCCGAGCTTCGGTACCGTTTGTGCAGATTAATCCACCTTGAACTAGCATCTTTTTCGCACATTATCGCCAGATGGGACCCATTCTCATCACTCGGTTTATTAAATTTCTCTTCATTAATCGATTCAGCCTTATGCGAATGGTTAGAAACGGCTTTTTGGTCATTGGTTAGCTCCGCAACGATGTTATAGGATGAATAATGCCAACCTTACTTTTTTTATCAATTTTTTTAAAAATTTGATTGGCTTTTATTAAAATTAGGATTAGCAGAGCGCGCCGTGTTATTAATGTTGAAATTTCCAGAATGGCTATTGCGTGCTGAGCTGATTTTAAAAAACGACCTTCACTACCATTACCACAAATTCTTCTCAACTTTTTTTAAGAATTTGATCAAATTTTATCAACACTTGGAAGACCTAAGTGTGTCATGTCTGTAATGTCGAAATTTCTAGCGAAGCGGTTTTTTCAGAATTTTACCTTAGTTTTAAAGCCCAATTAACATCACTTGTGCTCATAAATGTCACGAATTTTAATTTTTCACGAATTTCCGGATATCACATCGCTTTAGTGCAGCTTGACACGACTAGTGTTACCAAATCCATCAAATAGAAAACCGCCAAGAAATGTTTTCCTTGACCTAATAAATCAAGGGATGTTATTCATATTAATGCCGTTTCGATTGTTGTAGTTTGAAACAGTCATACATAGTATTCGCAGTACTAGATTTTTTGAGTCTTGGAATTAATACGCGTTTGGAAAAATTACGCAGATTTACAACAGTGGATTTTTTAATTTCATTCACTCACACAGAGTTGCCAATACAGTTTAAAAAATCGTACCAAAAACATTTTAATGAAAAGAGAACGAACGTTTGGCTATGTCTTGCATCGATAACCGCAAGAAGAAGCAAACATCTAGTTTTCCACTCCATATAGAGCCTCATAAGACTAAGGTGATTGCATGTATCTTGGTCAGCGATATCTCTTGGCGAAAACACTTAAGTAATGCGGAAGTTAAATTCGATGATTTTGACCTTTCTCTACATAAAACAATAGTTTTCTATTCAATATTATTGAGTTATTCAGACAGATGCTAATCATGGAACACTCAAAATTGAATTTTCGATATTCATAACTTTTACTGTTTGATTTGAAGAACAGCTTAGCAGTTGATGGGAGAGATACTATTGGCTGAAAATGCCATTTCGACCCATTTCAACATTGCGGTCCTATTGCTTGTCAGACAAAAAAAGAACGTTTTTCTGTGGCGAATTATAAGTGGTCATGAAAAGTGGATCTACTACGACAACCCCAGGCGCAAAAAGCCATGTGTTACTCCAGGCAAGCTATTTACATCGACAGCGAAGCCTTAGAATTATCAGCGACGTGCAGTGGGTCACGAGATCGAATGAAACTGTTACTACAGATGTCTACCGACATCAATTGAACAAATTGAACGATGTATTGTTATAGAAAAGACCAGCAATACCGGTTAACAGACGCAAAGTCAACTTTTCGCATGACAAACCTCGGCCACACGTTGTAAGAGTTGTCAAACGACAAACTGTTGCAACTCGAATGCGAAGTTTTGCCGCACCCAGCATGCTCAACAGATATAGCAGCATTTTGTAACCACTTGTTGAAAGATGGGAACAAGTTGTAGAATATGTTGCAAAATATTTTAAATAATACATACTGTACCAATTTTTCGGAATAAGTGGCTTTTTCAAATGAAAAATGATCAAAATATATGCAAGCATCTAATATATATTCTTAACCACCATGAGTTACGTCCATCTATCCGCCATTTGGTTTGGACTCTGTTTTTGACTGCAAAAATTGAGAAAGAATCGTGGAAATTGGCGTATATATATATATATTTACAGTTGATTGCCACAGATTAGGTTAATAAAAGATCTGATAAGAAACACTCCACGCCATCTGCAAGAGAACGAAACTTGCGATCTATACAAAACAAGCTTTGGTGTAAATATTTATCCAGGTAAACGATTCCTGTTACTAATGGACAACACAATAATAAAAATATTTGACAATTCTTATATAGTGGATTGAAAAGAATATCGAGAATCCTCGCAATGTTTGAAATCGCAATTGTGATCGTTGAAATATATATATATATATATATATATATATATCGAATCTTTTTAAGAATTTTTCCCGTTAAGTCAATCTCTTCTTCGTTGGTAAATAAATTAAATATTAGCGTAAAAAAATATAAATCACTTTAAATGGGAAGCTCAAAGTTTGTAAATCTAGGCGATATGTAAAGAAATTTTATCATTTTTATTTTATATATTCATTCCTCTTACCATTATTTAGTGAAAAGTTTCGAACTTTTATAAAACTAAGTTATTCTATATTATATTATAACTCTCTTCTCTCACATAAGCGTAACTAAAAAAGGCAGCAAACTCAAGAACAAAAGCAAATGAAATAAGACAATATATTGCCCCGTATGGAAAGAGAAAAAAATGTTGAGAAGGAGTCAATGCACTTTAAAATATATTCATGATGATCTTGAATTTAACAATTTAATATGCCAAGCATAGCATGTGATGTCAATAGCGGCAAACAAGAAGTCAGCCGAACAATCGGCCGACGAACACACAAGTTCAGTCAACAACACAATCAAGAGAGGAAACAAAGAAGACACTATTAACCGAAATAGCTAAGCAAACAACATCACCCAAAAAATAATAATAATGTTTCGTGTTAAAAAAAATAGATGATAATAATAAATATAATTAAAATATCAACTAACAAAGTCAATCTTACCAATAACACATTTTACTTGGAATTTTGTTATTGCTTACACTCTTTTACACAACCGAAGTAAATATTTGGAGACCTTAGTCTCTTCTGTACACATACATTCACCAAAACACTATAGTTCAGACGTTTCGAAACGCCATTGCACAATAAGATTATCATTCATTTGCAAGTGTCTTGGCTTTTCCGTGACCTTTTTTTCTGCTTTAGTTGATTTTTTGTAATATAAACTAAAGTAGAGTCCAAAGAGAGTCCGTTCTATTGTGACTCTTTGAGGATATTGGCTGTCTCAATAGACTGATGATTAGGATCATTTTTAAATGGGTAGAAATTAAAAACTTTATTAGACTTGCAATTTGAAAAGATCGGTTACGTTCAGCCTAGTGCTGTCAGCGATGGCTTCTTTGCAGAGGACGGTTGTATGCATGTCATGAAATCAAATTTCGAAGAAGATCTATTTTATATCTAAAAATTAACGATTGATAGCTAGAGGTTAGGGATGGGGGGAAGGGACGTTTCTACATATTGCTTCTAAAGCTGTTGGCGCTTGTTGCTTACTCAGAAGTGGCATATCCTTCTTTAAAAGCAGACATGATGACTAATACTGTGAGGCAGTATTATGATAACAGGAAACTTTAATTTCGGTTTATTTCAACGGACGTATGTGTTCAAGAAACTGCTTTGGTTGCAAACATCTCAGCAACCGTCAGCAGCAGTCTACTTCACTTGTTAAATTTTTGCATGACTGCGAGGATTTTGATAATTTCACCAGTACGATCAGGCTGTAGCGCCTTGAGCTTTACATCATTCGCAAATTTTGTCTATCGCTCTTTCTTAATATTATCGGGTTTGAACATGTCATCCGTTCGAAGAATTTTAAGAAAACTAACACCAAGTGCAATAATTATTTAGTTATGTGGAATTGACTCTAGTCTCATGTATTTCTCTAATTGCGCAAACTACTAGGTTGGGGTCCTAATCCTACTCGCTTAAACAACTAAAATTAACTGAACTCACTCTTCTAACATACTGCAAGTTAGATTGCTTTGAGATATTGCTATCTCCTCTACATGTTGTTGATTGGCCAAATTATTGCAAGTTGCCTAATATTGTGTAATGTGTCTGATGTGGAATAGAAAAACCGGACCCTGCGCCAACTTTTCTGAGAATGCGAATTCTAAGCAAATAGGAAACCTACTCGTAATCAGAAGGTGATGAGGCAGTGATAACCCCGATAAGGCGAACGCAAATGCGTTTAATAAGTTCATCGTCCTAAATTAACTAAAGGTCTCATATTCAATAACCTTACAGCCAGAGTAAAATATCGATGAAAATTGTAATGCCGAGTAAAACAGTGCTGTTCGCGAGATGACGTAATGTTCATCATACTTGTTAATTTGATCTTTCCTTATATACGAACTATGTCTTATTAAGACCATATCAGCTTCTTATGAATGTTCTATTTGATAAAAAATATATCAACGTTTTGTTTCGCTTTGCTGGAACGCAAAAGGAAGAAGAAGCATATTCTCATGGAACAAATCGATTCATACTTAGTTAACGGCAGCGATTTGCATCATTTCTAAGTAGGTTTTCGCCAGCAAAAGCTCTGATTCAAAACCTTGACTATATGAAAAATCAACTTCTCGTGTTGTGCATGCAAGTTTATAGAAGAGAGATTCAAATTCGTCTCTTATGATGGGGCTGTATTTGGCGTAATTAATTGTTGCATGATCTTTCTGACTCCGTTAGTAGAGATTGTAAATTGTTTGCTAGACGATATTTTTCTCTTTTAAAGTAGTGAAGTGCTAGGTAGGATACCTATGTTGAAGGAGCACGTGATAGTGCCCTAAAGTTGGCTAGTTCCTTCAATGTTGTGCATTACAAATAACAGGGAATTCTACTGATTTTGTAGAGCGAGTGCACTTTGGAATTCACATTGACACTAGTTTCGCAAAAACATATATAAGCCGATTTTGTTTGTAACGACAAACTTAGAGATCAGTTTTCCTCTTTCCTCGTCCACACCTTTTTGAAAATCATTTTCTAACCAAAAAGCTGATTACTAATCTCTTTTTACAAAACCATTCGACCCCAACCATGTAACTTCTTAATAGAACAACTACACCTTCATGATCGTATAGGAATGTTTTTATATTTCTCTCTTTAATGTTGGCTTGCGGCAGCGCAAACTTTACAATCCTTTGATGACCTCACGAATGTATTTTTAAAAGACGATTGACTCAATTTTTCAATTCGCACACACGCCTTAGTGGAGGCAGATTGTAATTGTTATCTTTAATCATGTCTAGAGCAACTGAATGACTTAAGTAGACTTTCAGCCTAATTACACTTACGTATTCAATTTAATATTCTTACGCATGCTCCATGATGACTGACAAATTGGCCTATGGCTTCATATAATAGACAATGAAATCAATTAAACAAAAAAACAAAAAAACTAAGAAAAAAGCAGAAGATACCTCAAATTTTATTTCATTTCTCCCATACGGCTAAAGCATCATAATTTTCACAACTGAGTTGCGTTTGTAGATTTGATAATTTGTTCTTCAATGCTTGCACCCCCATTATAATAATGTTTTCTGGTGTCAATGCCCCTGAGGTTTCTACATTGAAAAAAAATTTATTTGGCTCACTTTCCCAGTCATAGGGCGCCTCAGCCTTATCATCGTCCAGTTTGGAGTGTTCACTTTTGGGCCATTCATCTGGTTTAGGAAATAAGGTATGACGTAATGCATTATCGGGATCATATTCGAAAGACACGCCGGCCGTGGGATTCCATTTAGCGTGCTCTTTGCCAAATCCCTTCTTAGCGTAAGCGCGCAATTTTAATTCCTGACCTTTGCGCAATTTCACTATCAAAATATCGTCTTCATCATCTTGAATTCTTGCTACTGCCGGCACAACTTTCGAGTTGCTCGACTTCAAGTCGGCTGTTGTTACAAGTTTGGTTTCATCTTCAGCGCATTTCACGTGCAAATCGAACTGCACACTACACTCGGAGCAGAAATCTGAACACAAACATTCACGTGTAAAGTGTAAACGTGCTACCATCTGATCAGAAATTAGTGGAATTAATCCGAGACGATGAGCTATGAATTCGTCAGCCAAAACAGTGGTATTGATTTCTAACTGCACCCAATCTATGGCCAAAGTAGGTGTTTCAGCTATAAAAACACGGCGTAAGCTATTGGCTACACTCAGATCGGTGTCTTCCAGTATAAATTTCACATTTTGATCAGTCAGTTCGGTAATACTCAAAAGAGGTTGATTCGCGTAAGGCATTTTTGATTAAATTCCTCTTGCGGTATATTCTTCACAAGTAAATTCAAGGACGGACAACGGAAGTATAAACTAAAGTTAACGAATGTTACCAGATTTTAACACTGCCTAATGCTAATAGGTAGATATCGATAAAAGGAGAGCGAAACTATTTTTTCCTTCAACGAAACGCGAACTGTTATACTAAATGAAGAAGACATATGAATGAAGAAGTTATAGTAAATAGGTCTGGCAACAAATATATAGAACGGATGGGCATAATTTGAGCTAATGCACTTATAATCGTACAACAAAGAGGCGCACATACCTCAGAATCATTAATTTGGATCGATTATTTGACACTTCCCTTAGAGAGAGAGAGAGAGAAAGTCTCGTAGTGTTTCCTATTTCGTTCTCTTATAATTGCTAGTTCAAATCGAAAATTTTGTGTTCGAAAGGAACCTTTTTATTAATGATATTGCGATATGATGCCTAAATATTATGGCATTTGGTAAGGGCCTGTACAGCTAAAGGCATTATTTGATAAGGCCTCTTAGCATCGCAAGCATAAATACGACCTCATGTCCCTAGTGAACGTCAAGTGTGCATCTCTGTTGTGTACAACTGGCGGAAATTCTCCCAGTGTTGTTTTGATATCTTTATTAAGAAAAAAAAAAATTTGGCCATTTTCGGGAAATTTGGGAGCAAAATAGGTAGCAAGACAAAGTTAGCGTTTTATTACCACATGTCTATTGGCACTGGTATATTGATTACTTTTCAACATCTCATTATCAAGGACATTTTCTCAATATCTTTTTTTTTTCTTACAACATTCCAATCATCACCTGTTGTCCCATTATTATGTTCCAAAAAGTCAGGCAGTAGCAGTATTTACATGATCCAAGATCATTGTCACTGGGAGAGCGACGACTCACTGCCATTGCTGTCTACTCCGTGGGCATTACTTAGGATACCTCCTTCATCCTTTGCCCTTCCAAGTTTATTAAAAATCTCTTGAAAGATTCAATTAATTGCCAGGATAGGAAGGTTTATGCAAAATTACTGTAAATTACAAGAATATTTCCTTAATGACACTTTTGCTTTTATGACACAACAAAAAAAAAAATAAGAAAACATAATAAAAGCGTCGTTAAAAGTGTTCTCATAAAAAGTAATTCCAATGTAGTAGTAAAGAAGAAAGCTGATGCAACTTTAATATGTTAAAGAATATAATCATCAGCATCGTCTCCTTTACGATTTGTTGGAGCGATTCGCAACTATTGACCAGCAAGCAATTTATCCATATGTTACAGAGCCATACTTTACGCAATTATATATGCTTGCGGAAAAATACGGGCAAATAAATATAAAGCGCGTATAGCATGTAAGCACGTAGACTTAGAATCGTGCAATAAACAAAAAATGGAAAGCATTCAAGAAAGTCGCAGTAATAACTAAACGAACTACGATCGAATGATATAAATTAAGAACAAGTTCAACCATTTCTTTGTGAGTAGTGAATGAATGAACGAACGAATAAGTGTGTGTAAGTGCTTAAACGGAATAAGAAGAAGTATAAAAAAAGTACGTTTGTACACCAACAAAGAAAGAGCACTTTAATGAGCCCTTCACTTGACTTGACTTGAAAATGAAGCAAAGTGAAGAAATACATAGTCATAAGGAACAAGAAGTAATAAGAAAGAAGAAGAGAACACAGAACAAAAAGCAAAAATCTACAAAATGTTCCGCATGGTTTACGAAACGGGGAAAAGTATCGCATAGCTAGAGCCGAATTGCCAGCCAGCGTTTATTTGCTCTTGCTAAACACTAACAACTGATTTTGAAAAGCAAAAGTCAATAGCTAGCTTTGCTTTAAATTGGAATTATTTGCTTAATAATCGACAACCATATATATCTAATATTATTACATTTTTTCAAATTTGTTGTTAGTTGCGAGCCCAGATAATAAAAAAAGGTAAGGAAACGGTGTTTAAAGCTAAGTTAAAACTAAGTGTCGAAAGCAAATGTTAAACGTGAAATGACAAAAGAAAAATATACCGCACGTTCGAGCGTTGGGTATAATGTGCCTGTGTATATGTATGTACAAAGAAGAGAATAAATGTCTGCGTTTTTCTACTCATATCTTCATCACCAATACGAGCGAGTTCTCTCTAACGTTGTTGTTTTGTGCACCTCTTGTTTAATTATAGTTCACGTCGGTACCATTTTAAACTGAAGGTCATACATATCATCAGTTGTGAAACCAGAAAACTGAAAAAGGGCAGCTTTGCCTTTAGAGGTGTGTTCTAGAAGCCCTTCACCCAAACTGAATACGACCGTCTCTTTTTCTACGTCATTTTTATTTTTAGCGGGAAAAATATATTTTCATATATAGTACAACTCAGTTAAAGCACTAAACACTAGAGCGCCTCTAGAGATTTACATTGAAGCGTGATCTTGTTTTCTCAAATCTTGAATCACTTTGTGTGTGTACTCATATGAATATGTACGTACACGCATGCCTATGTACAACTTTTACTGACTTTTGTCCGGTTTGTTCTTCAGAAGTTGGTGTCAGAAAAATATATGTGTAAATATTGCGAATCAATGTGAATAGGGGAATTGCTTTAGCTTCACCGGCTTCTCAGACTGTTAACATGACCATTAAGATTTCTAATTCTTTTTTGGTCTTCTTTGCTTTTACCGATCAAGGTTAACAAGCCGCCTCTAGCAAGTTTGCCAGTATATGATATTTGATAGCAAGAAGTCGTTGGAATTCAATTTAACGAGAGAGCACAGACAAATATTTTAGCATCAAATTTGTTCTTATTCTTATAAATTTTAAATTGGTTCACTATTAACTCTTCCAAATACTGTTGAGTCTGAACATATATATACATAGTATATACATGCATATTTAACGATCTTTGCCTAACAGGTATTTTTATCTGTAAAAAGTATCTAATGAAACCGGCGTGTCATGCATATGAAAATTACATAAATCAGTTCCCGGCAATTAGCAATAATCAGTTACTTTGCTAAATCGACCTAAGAACCGATTACGAAAACAAAAACGCATTAAACAAAGCGGTGCCATTTTTAGCATGTTTACGAATTTTTACTGCGGTGATTCCATAAGATCTTAAGTTTGCTTTTGCGATGGTGTACGTGATAATCATAAAATAACCAATTCGTCTGAGCCGACTATAACTTTTCTTTTTGTTTTTTTTTTTCTTCCATGAACAATAAAGAAACGCATGAATAAAAGAATGCTTTGTGTCAGAGGGTTTCAACATTCACTCCATTACGCCTCCCGCGAAGAAAAAATACTGTTAATTGTGTTGTTTCCTATAATACATTAACTGATAGCCGCGTTCTGAGGGACTGACTACACAGAGACAAGGCAAGTCAAAAGGCATTCAATCTTGTGTGGTTTGCGGAACTAAATAACTCTGCAAGATCCAAACAACTATAGCAAGAATACACACTGTTTATCTCAATAGCTAATGACCGACCATAATACCTCTGAGTTTTCCAGAGAGAACGCTCTACACGTACCGATTTATATTAAATTGTATCCATGGCTCATTCCAGTTCATAATAAATATGCCGAAAATATGTTTAGGGAAATCTTATGAACGTTTGTGCGATTTCTCTCAAATAAGTTACTGGTGACAACAATCTGATCTTTACTAATCCGATCAGTAAATTGGGATTTGAGGTTGATCTAGACATTTCACTATCTGTTTTAAGTTATCTGGACAAGAATTTATAGTAGACAGACGGAGCAGCTGTAGATCGAAAGAATCAATGCAGTCCACCCTGGACATTGATTGTTGCAAGGATATGAATAAAACCGAAAATCAGTATATTGAATATCGGAAATATTTTCATTCAAATTCACATCACGTCAAATTTTACATCATCAATGTCATTGGTGTTCCAGCTGCGCTTTCCCATTTTTGCTAAGCGTAATTTTGTTGAGCAAAGAGGTCATGAAACGAATTATTACGGAAGATGAGACTTGAATCTATGCATACGACCTGGAAACAACCCTACAATTGGACAAAAGTCAATGAAAGCGATAAAAGGCAATAAAATTGAAGGAAAATGAAATTGGTCTTATTTTTTGATCGCTTTAGTATGTTAATTGGTTAACCATCACATAGATTGGGAATTTTTAATTAGTTTCCACGAAATGATCTTAATTTTAACATGACATCATGGTTTTATTATTAACTGGAAAAAAACTAGAAAATAGTAGCCAAACTCATCTATATGTCTTAAGAAATGGAAATAAAACGCTAAAAATAAATAAAAACCCTGACCTTGCAAAGCATTTGTGAAATGTGCTTGACAAGTTCAATGAGACTACTCACGCACGCAGACCACCAACCAACCAATTGTAACAGCAACGATAAGAGCGCAACAGTAAAAATAATAATATAAATATATATATATATATATGTATATTCATATATTCATAAATATATATATATGAATATATATATATATAAACAACACAATAATGATGTTCATTATGACAATGATGAAAATTAATAAAAATTATCAAGTACACTAGAGTAGTATAAAAAACCACAACAACAACATCAATAATACAAAAAGACAGAGCCGATAACAGTGGCAATATGTTAACAAATAACAATACAAATATTCCATAAAATTTATTATTAAAATAAGAGCACAGGTTTAAACGGGCCAAGCGAACACGAGCACATCAATAAGAAACCCAAGTGTGCAAGCAAAATATGAATTAAATGACGCCTAACCTAAAAAAAAAAAAAGAAAAAAAGAAAAAAAAGAATGGAAGGCATGAACGAAATTTTTAATTATTACGGTGCTTAACTTAACCGGAAGCGAACACAAGTCAGCTTAGCAAAGCATGGTATATATGATATTTTAATTCTCTTTTGGTATGAGTGGGAGGGGAGGGGAGGGGAGGGGCGCTTTTATAAAGGAATCTTAAAAAGCAAGCGTATTGTGTCGAACAGTCATCCTCTTAAGTTGCTTTTGTATAAAAATTCAATTAAAGACGACAAAACGATAAAACTCACTCTTAAATATGAAATGAATTCTATGGAAAAAGTCAATGACAGAAAGAACTGGGCAAGTCAAGAAACATTGAACTCTGTTTTCTTATTCATATGTTGATTGGTTTGCTAGCGTAGTGGTAATAATTTTCGAAAGCTAAAGCAAATTTTGACGAATCTAAAGCTTAGTTTCTTAGTAACTTCTTTCCTTTCTCTTTGTCGAAGGGCTTACAATTGAAACGTGACGTTATCGTTAAAGATAATCACAATGAGAAAACATCACATAACATCGACAATTACAAGCAAATAACAGAACAACAACAACAACAACATCATCATAAATAATTAAGAACGAGCATTGACCTTCAATGAATAAGCCAAAAAGAAAAAATTACGTATATTCAGCTTAGACCGAGACTTTTTGTAATAATTAACCTTTTTCTTTTTTTTCTCTTCTCCCTTTCTTTTTCTAACAATGAATGCATTCACTATTTTCTTTTTACTATTTTTAAAGTGCCACGAGAACATTATAGTTAGACGTTAAATGTAAGAATGTCGTAACGCATCTATCCGTCTCATACCACATACGGCAGGGGTCCTCAGAAGCGAACGTTAACAAGAATCTTAACCCTTCGCAGTCGTAATCTTTTTGCTTCTAACTACAACTAATTTCTCAATTCATTTGCAAACAAGTGAAAACACTATAGTGAGACACGGCCCACCATTAAATACACTACACTACATCACCCTATAGCATTCGTATACCGACTTTTCAAAATAAGATCTCATATGGGATACGGCCGAAAAATAGATGTTATCCAAACCATTTTCAATAGCGATTGTCCTTGGGCCTTGGGCACATCCGTGCACCACATTTCATTAAAATGTCTTAAAATTGCGGGCTGTAGGTTGAATACAAGCAATTGAGACGGACAGACAAGTGTAAATTGATTGAGAAAGTAACTCTGAATTGATAGGTATAATTGAAAGTGGGTTTGCCTCAAGTTCTTCTGGGTGTTGCATACATCCGCGCTCATTTTATCCACTCATGGTACCACACCTGGGGTCGGGCATAAAATGTGGATTCAAAAAACGACGAATCGCGCTAGTGTGTTGTGCAGTATACAAGTAATTCCAGGACGAGGATGAGAGCGCTGATAAACACGTGCAGTCCTCTTGAAAGATTTAATCGATGGACATGGCTCTTTTATCTTTGTAGAACCCGTACATAAGCGCAACAAAGCCCACATTACGCCGATGCTCAAAACCACTTGAGCCTTTCGCTGTATGTCGTCGAGGGTCTACAAACAAAGTTTAGAGGCTCCCCCAAAAACGTACCAATTTTACTGTAATTTTGGCCGGATGTCGGCTGCAGTGAAGTATTTTTTGGACATCTTTAAAAACCTAACCATGGCTGCTTCCGTGTCCTGTCCAACGAACATTGTCTCGTATTTTCTTGCTCAGAACATCCAGATTTGTCGATTCTCGTACATTGACACCACCAAAAGAGAGGGGTTGTTCATCGTTGTTGTGCGCGTTAGGAGACATCTTTGAGTTTTGCGGCATTAAAGCTTACGCTATTTAAGCGACCTCATTGCAATGCTTTCGTGAAGCCGCGACTTGGCGTGTCATTCATCATGCGGCTTTTATACATAATCGACGTGGGGAGCGAAGATAGCTACCTCTGCCGATTTAGGAGGAATTAAGAGGTCGCAAATGTAAATTGCAACTGACAGACGATTAATTTAATTTCGGCTCATCAAGAATTCATAAGGGATTTAGGAGATCTCCGATGCGTATTTCTACATATGTTACTTTCATATGTCAAGCTTTATTTACCGGGCGTGAGGGATATAGATAATGAAACACAGAAGAAAAGCAATCGTATCAACTACAAGCGGCAATGATATTCAAAAAGTACTTGACTAAAATAATAAACAAGTCAAGGCAAGTGTACAAACGAAGTTAATATCGTAAATTAGCAAAGCTTCTGATATATTAAAAATAAAAAAGATATACAGAATATATATATATATATATATATATGAAAAGTTATGACCGGGTCGTGTGTTTTCTGTGTTGTTGGTATTTTTCCTTTTTTTTTTTTCAAACCGAAAACGCCACCTAATCTAACTCGTTAGGAGCTCATGTAAACACCAATGTGACCGAATAGAAAGAGTGTATAAAAAAAAAAGACTTCTTTTTATTCTTTCTTTCTTTCCCTATCTCTCTTTATTAAACTACGTTGGTTGGTAATAAAGCAAAACGACGGAAAAACAAATACTTTGGAGCACTATGTGGCGGCATTTTTTCTTTTTCTGAGTTTTAAAACAATGGTAAGAAAAAGCCAACACATTTACGACAACGGCACAAAGAGCTTGCACTTAAAGAACGACAAAAAAAAGTAAAAGAAGAAGACGACTACGAGAAATATAGAATAAATAAAAATATATACAAGCAAAGCATGGTCAAAGAGTCAAGTCTGTATAAAATATTTTTTTCAAAAAAATAAGTAAAAAAAAAAACAAATTTTCACACAAACGAAATTTACAAAAACAATATGCTGACAATGCCCGTCTTTATTGTGACTTGGTTAACTTGGTGGTGTGCTGCCTTAGCATTCATACGTTTACTTTGAGTTAAATGATTTCGACGAACTATGTTTGCATACACACATGCCTATATAGATTCTACATATTTAGTGAAGCGACAGTGGGTAAAAACTGACTGAAAATGCTTAAAAATATGTCTTGTAATTTTCCACATACGTTCGGATACTGCTTCATTTTCTCACTAGTTGTGGAGTGTGGGTACAACTTTTATATTTACATTGCCTACCATATATATAATGAAATTCCCAAATCTTTCAGCAAGTTCCGTTTACGGAGCAGTGTTGCTTAATTCTAGCATCGTAGAATAAACCCATTAGCTAGTCAATGCAGAAAAGCAATCAACTCCAGACAATGCTATACAATACCCAACCAAAGCGATAGATAAAATTAAAACACGCCGAACCAATACATAGCTTGTTAATAAAGGTCAAACTCTGAGGTGTACCGAGAGCCTACAGTTTTCTAATGAAAGTGGCAGCGAAAATCGAAGAACGGCAGTATAAAAGAGAGAACGAAATGCTAGTCGCTTGAGAAAATTGCCACCGGAATCTATTTCTTTCCGTAAGACCAGGGTTTCATTTGCAAAACGTACGTTTAAAATTGAAAAGAACAACATAGTCTCAACTTTTCATTCTGTCATTAACATAATACACTGATAAAACAACATTCGTATTTTGTGTCTTCTTGTTCTTATTTCGCAAAAAAATTCTTCAACTTTTTTCCTACGAATATAAGATTTGAGTGTCGTTAGCCAATCAACCAGTGTAAATTAGAGTCAAACATATATATAGATATTGTCTTCGTTTTGGGGCGAATCTTTGATACCCACTATCTGTCAAACCAATACATTAAAATTATTGTTTTTTTTTAATGACCAATCACCCGGAGTATATCCCCTGTATAAATAAGACGCTGGTAGTGAGACAGAAAGGGAGAGGACGCAGGCTGGGAGATGTATTATGCCTTCACCAAAGGAGCTTGCACAGCATCTACGGCCAAAGACCATTCGTACAAAATGAAACCATGGTCTATCGCACTGGGAAATGAACCCGAGTATGTTGACTCGCTAGTCGCGCGTTTTGGCTTATTATTAAATATTTTGTTGTTAATTTTCGATACATCAGTTGATTGATCGCCAGTTTTTTTTTCACTTTCTGATCTTCTAAATAGATCTAACATATATATATATGTACCTGGGATAAAATCTTATGCCTTTCGGAGAAGGTATTAGTGGACGGGTAACGCCCATTTTTTGCATTTGAATACTAGATGGTGATGGAGATGATAAGTTGAAGCTATGGCCCTTAATTAAGAGCCTTAATTACTACTTTCAGTTTTCTAGATGGATAGACTAAATCGATCTAGAACTTTAAGTATTTCAAAGAATATTCTACGCGTTGCAAACGGGTGCATAGAGCTAACATACCTTTATCGTTCATCGAAAGGTATTAACGTCTGCAAAAGAATAGAAATCTTAGCTGCCACTACCGGTTACCAAAATCTCTTAAAACCGCATTCATTCATATAGAAAACGCAGACAAAACAACAAAATAACCTGCAAGATTCAGATGACTTTTTATGAAATTCATTTTTTGTATTTTTCACCGACAAAGGTTTGAAAATATTAACTTAATTGCTCTTTTTGCTGCCTTCTTCTTGTTCTTCTTCTTCTTCTTGAACTCTTTAGTTTCTTTAATATTGGAATTCGGGAAATTGTATACTTTTGTAAGAACGAAAATATTCTTCCATATATGAAAAGGGGGAGGAACACAACCAATAAGACGAAACCATTCGAAATTTGGTGAAACCATTTAGAAAAATCAGCAAAATATCTGATATATTGTATGAGAGTAGTTCCAATCGGGTAGCAATCAACTAGACTTCTTATTGACTAAGTCTTTCTAGATTCGTCATACGCTACTCAAGCAGAGAATGCGACTTGGAGTTGACATAAAGTTGGTTTATATCATGAATTGACTACTGAGGGGAGAAAATTCGATTCGAAAGCCACTTTTGCCCGCCTTAGGAACTTTTCTTGTATCTGCTTGTTGAGATCACACAACTATGCTATGTAAACTTTATCTGACAACACAAGCTTAACCTCCAATTTATTCCTACCGTTCTATTCATGCTAAGTTAAAAAGTCTAGGGGAAGATAGGGTCTAGATTGTTAAATACTTAAACTATGTAATCACTTAAGAGCTTGGACTTTATTTATAGTTACAAAATAAACAAATTGAAGATTGGAAAAGTATATATCGTCTGTATGTATATAGGTGCATGTATTATAATAGCTGGAAGGTATTAAAAAATTCGGCCCAAACTGTTTTGAGCAATCTCTTCTTTGTATACTGTATGCTGTGACTTCTTTTCTTTTCTTTTCTTTTTTTCTTTCTTTGTAATTAAGTTTTATTTTATTGAAAAGTAAAGCAAATTTTTACCATCGAGTCACCACATTTTCCTAAGAATTCAATTTCGAAGACGAACTAAAATTAAAAATTCTGACTTTCAAGACAACAGATCAACAATAAAGCAGGCCAAGACACTCACTACACACAACCATACGGTTTATATAAACAATGAAATTGAAAAATCTCTCTATAGAAAAAATAAGAGACAAAAAAAAAAATCTCAGAAATCAGCAAAAAGCTTTATAAAAAAAACAAAAAAAAAAAAAAAACGTGTTTTCATTAAAATATTCAAACAAATATCAAATAACATGAAAGAAAGAACGAAGAAGAGAACGTATGAAAAAGCAGTGAGAAGAAAGGAGAAATAGCAGGGGAAGACAACGAGCGAAGAAAGAATAAATTAAACAATTTATGGCTTTAACAAAGCAGTAAAAAGACTTTTAAAGAATAAAATTGCAAAAGTATTTCTGTGTTAATATAGATCAGTGCAACCATTTCATCATTCTTGTAAGTAATTTCAACATCATCGGCTGCTTACTCAATACAAACCGACCGACTTGTTGAATATGCGCGAACACAGCATTTTTATAACAATTTTCTGCTTAAGAAATCGAAACCAAACAGTATGCGAAAAGAATTGCGCCTGATGTGATAAACAGTCCAAGATTGATATAAATTGAATTGTTTTTCTTTTCTTTTTTGGCAAATCTAATAATTTGGTTACAATTTAATCAAATAAGCTGTACAAAGGTATACATAAAGCAAAGGTATATTCGTTTTCGCATTACATTTTTTTAAGACAGCAATGATTGACCCGCATGAGCAGCCGCGTAGGTAAAAACGGTAGTGTTCGCGGATGCAAATCTAAGGTGCGGCAGAGGTTCCTTTGGTGAGGTTTCTTTAGTGAGTGCTTAGTCGATAAAGGCATAACACTTATCGATTATGCACACACCGACAAGACTGCGGTCGCCCTGCTGCTCTTTCTTTTTCTCCTCCCATCTGCCTTGCAGTCGTCGTATTACACGAGCAGGAAACATTTCCTAAAACCAAAATCCAAAAATTTCGACGTTCTACCACTCTTTGTGCTCTGCCAGGAGCAGGAAACCCACAATATTGTGCGGATATCCACGATATGAAGTCGTAGATAAACGTATAAAATCCACTCGCTATGGCATGGTAAAGATTCCAATTTCCTTACTTTACAGCATCGCGCACACCGACAAGGTTGCGGCCGCCCCGTAGCTCTCTTTTTTCTCCCCCATCTGTCTTGCAGTCGTCCTATTACACGA
>CCAG010017173.1:0-18808 GCA_001077435.1 Glossina morsitans morsitans | reverse complement strand
ATAAAATTGCAAAAGTATTTCTGTGTTAATATAGATCAGTGCAACCATTTCATCATTCTTGTAAGTAATTTCAACATCATCGGCTGCTTACTCAATACAAACCGACCGACTTGTTGAATATGCGCGAACACAGCATTTTTATAACAATTTTCTGCTTAAGAAATCGAAACCAAACAGTATGCGAAAAGAATTGCGCCTGATGTGATAAACAGTCCAAGATTGATATAAATTGAATTGTTTTTCTTTTCTTTTTTGGCAAATCTAATAATTTGGTTACAATTTAATCAAATAAGCTGTACAAAGGTATACATAAAGCAAAGGTATATTCGTTTTCGCATTACATTTTTTTAAGACAGCAATGATTGACCCGCATGAGCAGCCGCGTAGGTAAAAACGGTAGTGTTCGCGGATGCAAATCTAAGGTGCGGCAGAGGTTCCTTTGGTGAGGTTTCTTTAGTGAGTGGTTAGTCGATAAAGGCATAACACTTATCGATTGGGCACACACCGACAAGACTGCGGTCGCCCTGCTGCTCTTTCTTTTTCTCCTCCCATCTGCCTTGCGCCTTGCAGTCGTCGTATTACACGAACAGGAAACATTTCTTAAAACCAAAATCTAAAATTTCGGCCTTCTACCACTCCTTTGTGCTCTGCCTTGAAAAATTTACCAGGAAACCCACAATATTGTGCGGATATCCACGATATGAAGTCGTAGATAAACGTATAAGATCCACTCGCTATGGGATTTTTTAAAGCAGGTTAAGATAAAGATTTCAATTTCCTTACTTTGCCACTTTGCACTCTTGTTCATTCAAATCGAGTCCCTTTCCCTTCAGCTGGATGTTTGTTCAGTTACTGGCTTTCGTTAAAGTGTTTCAACCAAATGTTTAAATTTAAAATTTCCATTTAGAAATTTAACTCAATAAATTTTTCTTCTTCTCCATTTACTTACAACAAACTTTTAAACAACTTTTAACATAATTACATTTTATTCAAAACAAAAAAAAAAAAAAAACAAGAAATTAAAAAAAAGTTTAAAATCATTTGATGGGCAATTAATTATCAGCAAAAAAAAAAAATTGTTTTTCGATTATTGAAATTATTATCACGTTGTTATGTGGTTTTATCGTTCGAAAATTATAATGCACATAACGTACATACGTACATGTATCTATCGATATATGTGTTCTTTAGCCTTTAGTTTTAATTGAAACCACAAAGCTGGCATATTGTTGCTGTTCACTTAATCGACGAGTTCACATGTATATTTATGCAAACATACATACATACATACATGCATACATAAATACATACATGTATATATATATATATATAATATTTATGTATACATGTATGTAACAAATATGAACTTTAAAATATCTCGTATATAGATGAATACACATATCGAAGGACTTGTCATTGCATGAGGTTTTTCTACACTCAATTATTATGAAAAGCAATTTTATATTTTTAGACTCTCCCTTAATGGGAAATTGCATTTTACTCTTGAATTCTACAGTGATTAAAATTTAACTCAAAATTGTTGCAACCGCAACTTGCAATTAATTGTTGTAACTATTCTTATTGCATAGTGGATAGATAGACAGACAGATAGATAGATAGATAGATACTCCACCCTCCCTCCTACATCAGCAAGCAGACACTCTTTTTGTAACTTTTGACCTCCTACGTTTACATTATTGCTGGTACACCTTGTTCTTTTTAAATGTTGTTGTTGTTATTTTATTTGTTGTCTAGCGCTATTGTAATAACGTGCAATTTTAATACCACATTATGTTTATGGTCAGCCATGATTAATTTTAAAATTTTCTAAAGATCATTAATTATTAATTATATATAAATATATTTACATGTAGGGAATTCTTAAAGATATACACGTCAGCAAAACAAAGAGACATTTGATTTTTATTATTCTTCAACAATAAAATACGAAGAAATATGCTCAACTTGACCGCTCTGTTGCCGCTTGCTTGCATGTTGCTGATACGTTAGCTTTACTAAAACCATCACCGAAGAATGAAGGCATGTTCATTTTATTAAAACGTTTGCAACGTGCATTTAGAAACAAGCTTCAGACATCCCATTACCTATATATATACTTGATCAGCATCCAATTCTGAAGTCCGTCCATCCGTCTAAATGAATTTAAACACTCTCCGCTCTGCAAAAATGTAAATATTGGATTTCTAGTCATCGATAGTTGTTCTTGCCCATAAGTTCGTATTGAAAATTCGTTACATCAGTTAAATAACATGTCATGTGAGCTGAAAATGCTTCTGTTATCGAAAGCAAAATTGCTTTTTTCCTAATTAAAACTACAAAAATGTCCACCAATGTTCTATGAGCGGCCCTAGTGTATTGAAATTTCATTTTTTTCTGAAAACCTTTGTCAGTCTCAGAAAGAAGTTTCAAAACACTCAACAAAGTGTATGACATCTTGACAGATGTCGAATTCGGAATCCATCTAAGAACTTCCATCTGATCGCCTATGTTATGTATTAAGCTCGAAGAGAAGAGGTGGCTTGTTTGTTTAGCCTATAAATTCCATATTTTTTTTTTTATTTCTACTCCTACTTCACTATCAATATCACCGTGTGTCATAAATATACATATATTAAGAGTATACGAAGTAATAATTCAACGTATAACAAGGTGAATACATACAACAGCCTGTTCTGTTGTTGCAGGCAGGTTGATATTAAAAATGGATCATATCGACGAAAAGACACGCCTACATTCGAACACAAACTGAAAACTTCTTGATTTCAGGCCTTTTGCTAATCATTTACAAGCTGCGATAAAAATTAGCACGACGAAGTTTTCCTCGGAGAGATGGAAAAATTCAATCACACCCACCCAGTACTACAGAGCATGAAAATTTAGTTTCTCCACTTTTGTTTTTAAGCTTTTTTAGAGTAAAGAGATGCTTATAAGAGATCCGATCTCAACCGAACATAATTTTCTTACTTGCTTTTTATTTACAGACGATTCGTTTCTTGAACAATGCGGACCGATTCTCCAAATTTCTATTCGTTGTAAAACCGATTCTTTTAAAAGCCTGATATAATAAAAGGTTTTGTAAATGTATTTTTATTAAAGATATATATATCCCCTTAAATCTATGAATTGCATTTATATTTCAAAAGCAGATATGTCTCTTGTGAATGAGTACCTGGATGGAAATTTAACCTCACGATGCCCGAAAACATTTGGGTTATTCATGTATGAACCGGCATCCTCCAGAAACTTAGACAATCCCTATAAGCTAGGGGCCCCAACTACAGCTGGAGTAGCAGATTTATATAATGTGTACGGCCAATTAAACTCACTCTGGGGAGTGTTGAGGACTATCATTATTTCTAATTATTCGCTTTAGGAATAATGAAAACCACAGTCACCACGACACTCCCCGAAGGGCCGCACCCACCAGTCAGGATTCACTACGCCACTACAACATTCCATCAATAAAAACTTTTCTCTACGAAGAGATAGGTAGCGAGTGGACCCCTGAACCCCGTGGTGCTTAAAGTTAGACCATAAAGCCTTTAGCATTATTTTACGCGATCGTAGTCACACTTGCCTTTGGATCTACCATACAATCCCAGTTAGCCAATCTTTCCTCAAGACGTATATGCGTCGGTGGACATAGCTGACATAGCCCGCTCCATACTCTCGACTACTACTACATCAAACTACTTTACAGCACAACTGGCCCAGCTTCAGCTGATTTGTATTTCCTCCACAGCAATAGTCTATAAGAAAGGAAGAGCTATATGTGACAAAATCTTGTCGCCCGGATTTTTTCTCTAATTCCAATATTAAGCTCTTCGTTTAGTAAAACCCGCCGCTATAGAAGTCACCGAAATTTTTATTAAATGTCTATTTAAAGCTAACTAAACTTACATTTCTATTTTTCTCCCATAATTGACGACATTTCGTCAATGCAATATTTACTACCTCACAAGAATTGCAAAATGATCAAAATTGAATAACGATATCCGGTAGCCTTGGGCAATTTAAGACCAATCAGTGTTCTGCCATCCTTTTCTACGATTGTATGTGTTACGTGTATTATTAAAAAGAAAATTAATTTTTGGTGGTACAACCAAAGCTCTATCATGACTTTCGGTTTGAATTTTGCGCTCACCATAATACATGTGGTCTCTTAATTTCCAAGGTAAAATCTCTGTTCTTATCTGTCCTTGCACAGAATAACGAAGTTGTAAATAACCTAGAGATGAAAAGGTTTGAAATGATTGAAAAATGTAAAGAAGGTGGTATGCAGAGTAAGAAATCCATTCATACATCATATGTAGCTAAGGTTTCCAGTAGTGAAAGCATTTACTTGTCTTTGAAAATAACGCCTACAGGTAGCCAAAGAAATGAGAAAACTGAATGAAAATGTCGCCCTTAACACATTAAAGATATCCAGGCTTGAACGCTCCAGGCATGAACGCTGAGATTTAAAATAGCAAATAGAATTTTAAATACGAAAATGATGAGTTACTTGAAAAAGAAGAGACACGGCCCACCGTTAAATACACTACATCGCCCTACAGCATTCGTATAACGACTTTTCCGAGCCATTTTTGATAGCGTTTATCCTTGGGCCCGAAACATGTCATGAAAGTATTTTTAAAATTGCGACCTGAAGATTGAATGCAAGCAAACAAGACGCACAGACCAACTTAGATCGATAAAAGTTGAGTCTATCTCAAGACCTTTTGGGTTTTACATACATCTCTACAAAAATTAATACCTTGTACCGCAAGTGGTGTAGGGTACAATTACGCTCTCAGAATTCCATTATCGATGACAGCCGCTTAAAGTATGCCAGAAGGAGACGATAGAAAGTGTAATCCTAGAGATAAAAGAGATCAGTTCTACGTTTTACTTTAGCCATAAATAAGATTTTTTTTTTGCACCCTCAACCATTCAACAAAAGACAACGAGGTTGGGTGTTATGTTACTTGCTCTTAAGGAAATTAACTAAAATACCGACAGAAGCCACAAAACTCCTAATGAAGTTGTCATAAGAATCAAAACTAAATTTTGATATCCTTTTTTACCTTTACGTAAGGGACAACAACACCTCTCTTCTTCTCCAATAACAATAACCACAATTCTTAATAAATTCACCCACATGTGTTTTTCGTTCTTTTTTTTTTTTTTGTTAATTTATTTGCAATTTCACGTTTTGCTTTATGATTACAGAAGACTTGTACACTAAAGCACAAAAGAAAATGTACCTTAATAAGTGAAATTGTAATTCAATTCAATTCAAAGACCTAATCTGTAGATAAAGGAAAAAACACTACTTTTGCACTGTGCAACGAGAAAACACCACTAAACTTCCTCCCTCATTCTTTTAGTAATACAATGTTCACTTGTACACATTATGACAACAACAATCGTACAAGTAATACAAACCCCATGGAAAATTTTATTACCACCAAGAAGGCAAAAACCATACAAATATTGAAAGGAAAAAATTCAATCCATTGTTCTACTTATGAAAAAGAAGAAGGAGAATACATACATGGAGAATATACATATATATATATATATATATATTATGTGTGTGTGTGTGCAGGGATACGTATGTGTCTTATTGTTTACTCATAGCAATATAAGTTTGTTGTTGTGAGGACAATGAAGCAGCAAACAAAACAAAACACGCAAAAAAGTGGTAACATGTGAATTCCTCAAATAAGGTAAACGAAAGAACCAACCTGGGCTCGTGATGTTGCTCGCTGCTAGTACAGTACAGTACGTTTCATTAATGCTTTTTATACGCGCACACACACACACACACACAATCACGCACAAGTAACCAAGGTTTGTCCTCACAGTTACCACACAATTTAGTCCAATTCGATCACTCGATTTAATCTTATATATCTGTCTGTCCTCCCGTTCATCTACGTTTTGCATCTGCCCACTTAGCAAATAGTCACAAATCCAAATTTGAAAGTTGCAGCTTACAGTATATATTCATACAAATCTGGGTATATAGTATGAATAGTAAAGCGAAAGAGAGACGTCTGTCTACGAGATCGAAAAATTTTAACTCGTAGGTATTGATTTAAAAGCTAACATAAATCATTCCCAAGATCAACTAATAGGACCGAATTAAATTTTGCGTATCGATCAAACTCACACACTTATGTTTGACAAAATATCTCACAATTCTGATGCTACCTTGTGGAGATGGGTATCAAAGATTCGTCTTAAAGTGAACATAACTTTCTTATTTACTTTTTTTTTTTTTTTTTTTCTTAACCTTACGCTCGTGCAACAATAGGCCGTATAAGTGCTAGTGTATTATAGTAGAGCAAAAAATACACAGTAATCTCTCCTTTGACGCAACTGATTGGTTATATAAAATAAATCAACCAAAAAAAAAGAAAAAAACTAATAAGAAAAATATATTCACCTTGGAAGAATTTTTTTGTTTTTGCTCATCACTAAAAAGTCGTGTTGCTTTTCCACCCGGAGTTTGCGGTCTGACGTATATTCATGACTTGAATATACGCATGAATGGTAGCACGACGTTTTGTTTTAACATTGCAGCGAACGTGAGCATGTTTTCAATCATAATGTAAGGTAATGGTACAAAGTGTACTTTTCAAGACGACTGGGGAAGGTATCTTACGCGACCATTTAGTTATGGTGTAGTAAGAAGAACTAGTACTTTTGACAGAGTTAGATCGTAGCATTTCTAGCTGCGGAAATAAAGCTTTGTCTGCCTAAAAATCTTGCAATTCTTAGGAGTGGCGACAGAACATATTACTCAATAAGTTCGTAGGGTGTCATAAAGATGTAAGTTAACTATTGATGAATTCGTATGGTTTTTAGATAATACCAACATTCGGAAAAAACGCGTCAAATTTTTATGACATTCCCATCATTAGTTTACAAAGCACTGCTGTTTTAGTGATGCTACGCACGAAATTCCGAATTTTCCATTGTTTCGCAAAAACAAAAGAGAAGTCGCTAAAAACACTGCAACTCGTAAATTCGCATTTCGAACATTTCGTTTGAAGATTAGTGCTATCTAGAAGTCAAATGAATTGTCCCATAGTGGCGACATCCCCCAGCCTTGAAAGATATTTGGTGTGCAGTTAAGCATAATTACAGAAATAAATACATATGAGCATAGTTTCTACGCACCAGATTCCAAGTTGTGTTTGCAAATCTCGAGATAGAACGTTTTAATTTCCCATATGCGTTTTGTATTTAGTGGCCCACAAATCAAGTTTGAAAGCGGAAAATAGTTCTCAGAGGGAGCCAAAGGACCAACTGTGACATGCCAACATTTAATAAAATCTTTTGCATTCTTAATATGTTGCTACGAGATGATGTGTATCAAGACACTCCCTGACGTAAATATAACTTTGTTACTTTTTTTTCATTTATTGCATTCTATGCAAAAATCTTTTTGAATAATGGACAAATTTTCCAAAATTGTAAAATTTATTTTCATTTGAAAACAAGTAAAAACACTATAGTAGGATACGACCTATGCGACTATCAAATACTTTACACCACTTCGCTTAATACATTTAGTCATACATTTAGTCAGGTTAGTCCAAGGCCTAACCTTGGAAGTGGTCGAAAAGCTGGTCCGACCCAAACCATATCTAATAACGTTCCCAAAACACGTTGGTGCATAATATTTCATTAAAATATCTCGAAAAAACTGCGACTTGTAGCTTAAACACAGGAAAACAAGACAGACGGCCAGACGGACAAACAACTCTCTGACTCTGAGTCGCTTGATGTAATAAAAAAACGGCGTCTGTTTCAAGTCCTTCCGGATGCTGCATACATCCGCACAAACTTAATGGACCCTCGTACGACGAGCGGTGTGGGATATAAACATTAATAAAAAAGCTTTTAAAAATTTTCTAAAGTAATAATTGTTAACAAATTCGAACACTTTTTCGATTTCAATAAATAAAACAAAAGAGTCCTGCGAAAACTGTGTTTGCCAAGTATAGCAAGAAATAGTTCAAAAAAACTTTCCCATATTGGGGAAAGCAATTAAGGTAAAATCAAGCATGTAGGCACAGTTGAAAGTTTCGCATACAACATATGGGCCGGCAGTTAAAAGTTTTGAATATAAATAAAATCAAAAAGGATAGAAGAGAGGGTGAGAGAGGTACTCTGTGGCGTTGATATATAAATCATCGAAAGTTTTTTTATTTATTTATTTTTTTTTTATTAACATAAAATACTTAAATATGGAAGAAAATAATGAGAAAATTGAAAAGAGGACATTAATCCCGTACGAAAATATCCCTTAAGCGACAAACTAAAGCCCATATGTCATTAAGTGTTAAAGTACAATTTTTTTTTTTTTTTTTAACGTTTTTCAATCATTATTTTTTATATAATAATAACAATAAAAATAAAACATACACACACTTGCATATATACACATAATTATTTTCTGATCAACGACAGTTGCAGACGGCTGTTGCGTCTAGCTTTCAGGGTTGGCTTATACCTTTTGTACATTTTTTCTTTTTGTTTCAATTTTTTCCTTTTTTGTTTTTTTAATTTTTTTCATATACAATTACGTTACTAAAGCACAATGCATGAATAAAAAAATATTTGCGGCCCTTAAGAGCAAACGGTTAAAAAAGGCAACCAGTTAAAGAATTTTTAAAATTTATTTATTCATGTAAATACATATAAAAATATCATTTTCTATATGTTGGTGTATTATAATATAAGGGTGGGAAGATATATATATATATATAGTTGAATTTAACTAGCAAAGACACCAACCATCTGCCATAACACCATAACTTGCAAACGCCCTAACATAACATAATTGTGTGGTAGTATAGGGGCACTTGATGAGTTAAATGAGTTTTTCTCGAAACACGATTTTTCAAAACCACACGCAGCATATAATTAAAGCAATTTGCTTTTCTTTTTTTTTATTCCAATCTTTTTCAGTTCATTCTCTAGAAGATGATAAGTTAATTTAACCACTTTTTATTCATAAAACAGCGACCCCTTTTTGCGGTCGAAAACTCTAATCATTTGTACTCAAACACTTGCTGATCACAGCAAATATCAGTATTTCTAAAAAGCCCTACGTCATTCCTTAGACGTAGGAATGCACTTGAAGTGATTTTTTCCTTTTTACATCCTACACCACTTGCGGTACAAGGGTATATTTAAGTTTATGCGGTTGTATGCAAGAGAAGAACTGGAATTAAACAAAATCACTTTCTGAATCGATCTCAGCACATTTTTTAATATATTTCCAGAAACGTTTTTTTTAATATTAATCTTCATTTTTTCAGGCAGTGTTATGTAAATGATGTTCAGAAACCTTTTGAGTAAAGTATTATAAATAATGTTTTTTAGAAATATGACCAATCACTCAGGAAATGCCACCTATTCGGATAACACGATGATTGTCAGAAAGAAGAGAGACAAGAAGAAGAAAGACAAAGAAATAGGCAGAAGAAGAAAGGCAAGTGGTGGGCGTAGGCTAGTGGGTGTGTACCCACTAGCGATTAGTATTATGCCTTTATCGATTGACCACTCACTAAAGACAGATCAACCACACACATGAGAGTTGAATGAGCGAACACTGACTTGGTAGTCGCGGTTGGCACCTGCTCGGCTGCCCAGGCGAATAAAAGCCCTAATCGCCTTTTCTTAAGAGCATATTTTCCGAGCTGGCTATACTATTAACGTACCAGAATTATTAATTGATTCATTGATTGCAAGCACTTAATAGCAATCTATAGTCAAATCCGTAAGGGTTTTCGGGTTGGTACACTTTCATCACAAACTAAAAAATCCTTCATTGAAACCGAGGTCGTTTCTTTTTAAATTAAAATTTTTCCAAAACTTCTTACATCTTTCACTAGAATGTGTTATTATGAAGAAGGTATAGATGAAATATGAAATCAACCGATTGATTTTGATGTTCTTTGATGACACGGTCACAAGGTGGTGATAGGAAAAGACATTTTGTTTTCGCGAAAGTTGCTAAGCCACAATATATATCTCAGAATCTATTCCGATACACTGATTAATCTTTTGTACATACATTGTAGTAAATAATTCATCATTTCGATGACATTCCTCCTTCCTTAAGACGAAACCTTAGCAATTACCATATGGCACGAATGTGTTATAATTACAAACTGTTTCGTTAAATGCCGGCAGATTAGAAAATGGATCGGTGAAAGCGTTCGCAGACTGGTCTGTTAAGAAACTGTAAGGGACACCAGGATGGCCAAAATTCTTTACTGGCTGTAAGTTTGAGTCCATTACCTATTGCGGACGTAATTGTGGGCGTGGTTCTGACCGAGTTATTTCATTTTTTTCTTCTATCAACTGATAATGCATAGGCCTTAACTTTTGGGATCATAACTGTTCTAATTTTAAGGGACAAGTTGGCCAACAAACGACACGATAAATGGACTCATGTTAAGGAACTTAGATTGATCAGAAGAAAGTACAATTTTTATGGACAGTATAGCAAAAGTCGCTGATTGTTAACTGCAATGTCCTACTCTCTCCGCTGGTATCAGCAGACATTGCTCCTTCCAATGTTTGTTTACTCGAATGGTGCTTCGATTTGGGTTATCTTTTCGATAGCCTGAATAGAAGAGATATTTTATCGGGATAAAGTTCGAACATTACCTGAAACGTAGCAGAAAGTACAGTAGCCAATGAGGGACAATATTTTGATAAACCTGTTCATTCATTTGTTTCAAAAGTCATTTAGCAGTACGCCAATATTTCCCGCCGACGGAAACCCCACCGCGCAATCATCGAGAGTGTCAGCAGCTGTCTGCTTGCAGACCTCCCCACTAGCAATTCATCTATCACGGAGCCTCAACATCTAACAAACAGATCTCCAGATTGTTGACGGGACCAGAAAAATAGCAGTGTGAGTTAATGGCTGACTAAACGGGTTGATACCTGGTCATTGCACAGGGACGAATGCCTTTTTGCCTGACAGCTAGGTGCGGCACTTCGAGGAGCACATGGAGTGCTTGTGTTCACCTCAATTGCAAGTGCAGGTAAGTCTGCTCTTGGAGGATATAGACAATACTGAAACCTTCAAAAGCGTTACTCCTGTCTCGGTATGCGCGCTCCAACTGACAGTATTTTCTTGCAAGCTGAGCGCCGGGAACCGTACGTAAATTACCACGTAAACCTATAAGCTTTGTCTAAGTAAGTCTCGCGGCAGTATACATATATAGATTGATTGATTCAGAAGTGTTCTGTACTGGCAACATATAGATTCATTATGATCTATTTGAACATTTTTCTATGTACCTGCAATCATTTTCATTTTTATCATGTACTTGTAGTTCCTACCTACTATATACATTAATATTGTACGATCTGTATTGCAGCTTCCCAAACAAATATTAAATACCAAATGAAACTTCGCTTAGCATTTATTCAAATGTGTATAGGCAGACATACGTTAAGTTTCAATAAGCCAAAGCAAATCGACAGACACAACACGTTATTACTGGCTTAAGTTTCTTTCTCAATCAGTTCTCGCAAAGAATTAAAACAAATTCATCAACCTTACGCAAACACACACGCGCACGTACCACTCCTGCAGGCTAGTACTTATTACGATTTGCTTTTACTTAACTAGAAAAGCATTAGCATCCTTGCAATCAATGTAAACAACATGTAAACCACAAAAAAATGAAAAAAGTATTTATCCTTTAAATTTCGAATATTAATTTAATTGTTTTTTAACTTAATGTAGAATGTGCTAGTAATATTCATCTGCACGCAGCCCAACCTACTTTACTACTCGGATATAAGTATTTTTGCATATAAATGTAAAAAGCAACCGGTGCGAGTGTGAATTCCTTCCTCTTCTTTTGGAAGTCACAAACATAATCGACAACTTTATTTACCGGTAATTTTGAGTAACAAGGTTTAATTATAGGGGAGATCTTTTTTTTATTGAACAGACTGCGGAGCCATCTACACGCAAGTCAGACTCTTCGCTCGATATATACACAGCCTTGCACCAAACATAAGCAAGTTATATATATCGTGGATGCATGCGCTCTATTAACAACAACAATAACATTTGTGTATTGCTCTCTTATTAAGGAAAATATATATATATATATATATATATATAGATGTATATAGATATATATATATAACAAACACAAACAAAAGTTTCTGAATTTATCCGTGTGCATATGCGACGAACGAACACATTATGCTGAAGCGGAAGTATCAGGAATGTGTTAAGTCTGTCCAATGATTAATTCGCTTCAGGCAAAAAAAACAGGCAGGCAAGCAGACTTTTGCTGGCTGGCCGAATGACTGACTAAATAACCGAACGTCTTTATATATACACATATATAGTCCCGGACTAAATGGAGATGGATTGTGTACAGTAAGTAAATATGTTCGTACATTTCGGCTGACTCAGTAGTTGGCTGGTTGGCTGGTTGGTATGTTAATGGCTAGCCTGTCTGGCAAGGGTTTCGCCACATTGTACTTGTTCGTAAAATTCTAAAAACAACAATCTACAGCATGGCTGCGCAGCAACCTTTGTTTCGTTTTTTTTTTTTGTTTCTTTTTTTTGTTTTATTTATTTTTTTTCTTTTGTTTTTGCGAAATTCCAACATTTTTCATTATTTGTTGAATCGAATTACAGCTGCCACAACAATAATACTTCTCTACCGTATACATACAATGTACAACATATACATTTGAGGGGTGGTTGACTTGTGCTTTGGTTACCTTACCCCCGACTGCTAACTTGCCGTGAATGTGTGTGCCGTAGCATTATGGTTCAAGGACTATTATTGTGTGAACGTGTATTTGTGCAGTCAGCTTCATTTATATATTTCTAGGATTATAAACGAAACTTGACAAAAATCATCATACAATAAATGCAAGGCTTCTGCACAATATGCACAGACACACACACACATACACACACGCGCGCGCACGTATGTTTGTGCTTGTGATTAGTAGCGGTTTGCGATCGGGGATGAATACTTAACTTACACCCCAGTTCTTAGGTTTAAAAAAAAAAAAATACCAAAAACTTTCCCTAAAACTTTGTGCTTTTTTTTAAATCAACAAAAATACAATATTCTCGCAAATGTGTCCGCATTCGCATACACACACACACACACGCACACACACTTACATGCTTATATGAAGTGAAGCAACCCTTGTCGTCATAGTAACAAAAGATTTTTGTTTGATTTTATTCTACAATCACATCATAGTAGAGGAGCAGGAGCAGCAGGAGCAGCAGAAGCAGCAGAAGCAGCAGCAACAAGAGTAAAAGCAGCAGCCATAGAGTGCACAAAAACGGATGAATTTTTGTTACTAATGTGTGGGAGTATGAAAGTGTCTGCCTCCTAAGACGGAACAACTCATCGCGTACACACAGATCTCTTTCAGTTGTTTCCGTTTATCTTGTGGCATTTTTTCTACATATTTGCCTGACTATCCCTCTGACTTTGTGTCTTTCTGTCTGTACAACAAACGAGTGAAGTGTTGAGATAATGTTGCAGTTGTTGCTGCCGTTATATGATAGGGTGATGATAATGATGACGATGACGATGACGATAACGATGATGATGATGATTTTAATACAGCCGCCAACACATAAAAGTTAAATAAAAGAGTACAATTTACCCCCGTCCACGTCCACTTTGAGGTCAATAAACTTGAAATGTTTTGTATCTCTCGCCCATTGAGGCAGACACTGACTGTACCGTTACTCAATTTGCACCAGCACAGACATACAAATACATTAAAGTACACTATGTGCACACGTCTCTGCACAATATAGCAAATCACAAGTTCACACATATACACATATATACACACACACACACACACACTATTATACATATTTACACGCTTATATACGCATTACACACACACGAATATACCGTAAACGCAATTTAAACTTATTGTATATAGTAACTGCCGGCTGTCTATTCACATCATTCGCATTGAAAGGGTGGTTGGGGCGTTGATTTTGATTTTATTTAAGATAGGGTGATGGTGATGGTGGTGGTGGTGGTGGTGGTGATGGTGGTACAATTCTTTCCGCATTGTTCGTCGTATTATCCCTATTATTGCCGTTTTTGTAAGTGCTTCACATTACATATGTATGCGTAAACCATGCATACACACACCAACACGTACATATTTATTTGTGAATTTTATTGTAAAACTTTTTGTTTCATTCACCCATGAATTACGGAAGAAATTTTTAGTTGCAAACAGTGTACAGCTGCTGATTATTAATAACACAAGCCCGTAACTTCCTCTTCCTTTCTCCTCGATATACGCAATGCTTGTACTCTAATATCACCCAAAGTAATACACGCGGCGCAACATACAAAAAAAAAACTACTTTTATAGATAATTCCCTCCTGAATATATATATTACACGTTGCCTCGACTATGTACGTGTATGTTGTTATTCACAAAGTGAACGTTTTTGGGAAAACTTCTTCCATTTACTGTTATTATTTTCCTAAATAATTTATGGCAAGAGAGGAAAACAAAGAGCCTTAGGAATAAAATTGTTATTGATAGGTGAATTACCTTAAACAAAACAAAACAAAACAAAACCAAACAGAAAAGCGAAAGATGGCACACACACGAGCCATTAGCTTTCTGCCCCTAAATAGCATTTTAATAAAATTTTATTTACTAATTTGTTGCGAGGGTGATTTCTCAAGAGTGTGCGAGAGGGGGGTTGCAGACACACTGAGAATGAAATCGTATAACACGAAAAGGATTTATATTTGTTTACATTTCCTTAATATGATAAATTCAAAATTTTCCTATATACATAGATGTCATCCTATATACACTCAAGAGCAAAAAAATCGCACACCCGTTACATTTTCACTTCGCACCTAAATATTTATTAAATTAAATTTAAGTTGCAAACGTAACTTCAATTAAACCTAAGTACACGCTGTTCGCTTTTGAAAAAACACAAAATGCTTATCCTTGATCTTCAAAATCGTTACAGTGGCAATAAAACAATAGAAATATCCGAAATCAATGGTTTCAAGTAGCGCAGTTTCCGCAATTTTGAGCAGGCACAGAAAGATACGGATTGAGAGAAATTCAAAATCATTTGCGTACCAACTCGCAGTCTGAAAGGTTCTGTACCCAATACGAGCTTATTCAGAGCAAGAAAGTGGATACCACACCGGAAGAAGTGGCAAAATCAAAGTCAAGTGGCCCGGTAGTTAAATTTAAGCCAATATGCTGTTCGACGATACAAGGAACCGCTGGTCGTAGTAGGCAACGAGGAAGTGGTTGAAAACATGCTTGAATGCAGTTCAACTCGGCTAGCAGCTTTAGGAAATTAGAAGAATGGAAGTCTGCCAGTGGATGGTTAGAAGAAGACTAGCCGAAGGAGGCCTGACGGCGCACAGACTTGCCCGAAATTGACTACAGCCCATCGACAAGCATGTCGAGTTCACTCGAGAACATATGAATTGGACTGTGGATCAATGGAAGATAGTACTGTTCTCTGGTGAATGTAGAATTCGCCTTCTCGGTAACGACGGACGTGGAAGAGTCTCCCAAAGACCCGATGAGCGTTTCACACAATGCTGCAACTTTGAACGCGTCCCACATGGCGGTTGTTCGTGCATATTTTGGGAAGGCCTGTCACTGGAAGCGAAAACCCAACCTGTACTCCTCACGGGGCCCAATACCGACCGTAAATCCAGCTTATTGACTTCCCGAAAAAGAAATCCCGGAAGAACACGCCTACTTGCAGAAGGTTGACACGCCGACTATGGCGTGGTCTCCTCGAAGCCCAGTACTCGCTTCCACGAGCCTCGGAGATCTTCTAATCACAGTGAAGGAAGAATAGGATACGATATTGCAGTATTTTGCAAAAAAATGTATTTATTCGATGAAAAATCGAATGAAAGTTCTTATTCAGGCTAGGCCCGTATCAATAAATATTTTTTTAGCAATTTTATTGTTTTACCCTCTTATACCTGCTCAAAATCGCGGAAAGAACGTATTTCTATTGTTTTATTGCTACGGTAATGATTTTGAAGGTCAAGGATAAGCATCTTGTGTTTTTCAAAAGCTAACAGTGTGTGTTTTAGTTTAATTTAAGTTACGCTTGCAATCAAAATTTAATTTAACAAATATTTCGGTCCGAAGTGAAAATGTAGGGCATGTGCGATTTTTTTGCTCTCGAGTGTATACGAAGGATAAGCTTCACTTTTTTTTCGCAAATATACTCTAAAGTAGAAGTTAAAACAAGACGAAAGTTATATTGGCCAGAAGTTTTTAATACCAATACCAACTTTTATCAAAACGCGAAACGTGCTCATAGTAAAATATATATATATTTACATATGTATATATGTGTGTGTAGGTGGAAAGGGAATGGAAAACCCTAATTATATATGAAATGATGTACGGTATCTGAAATCGGTTATTATACGACATGGCAAATAAAAACCACTGTTATGTATATTGTGCTTAGCAGTGGAATCACCGACATCTCGCATATATCTATTCCTATCAAAAGGGATTATTTTGATTCCCCATAGGAGTGAGGGGCAAACGTTGTTAGTTTCTCTGTGGTCAAAGCTTTGCAATTCCCACAAGAAAGAGGGTACGCCGTTCGAGTTGGCCTAATCTCTGAGACCGGCCGGGTAAGCTTTTCCATGTTAACTTACAAGCTCTTCATTTCTGTTGATTATTTACGTTATTCCAGAACTGATTAATGGGAAAGACGTCATCTTCCATTGCGACAATGTGAGACCACCGCATCTGTGTTTTGAATGACTCGGCAAAAATGAAGACAGCTTAGTTGGGAAGTTTCGATACAGGATTTTAAAATAGAAATCTCATGTTTCGACTTTTCGACGACAACCTTCAGCAAGTCTGCGATGATACTATAATAGTTTCGTCAGGAAAATGGCAAACGTTAATCTAAAATTCAAAGTCTAAGGAAAGTGTGTTTGAAGTTTTATAAAAAACGATACGAACATATTTCTTGAGGCAATAGATTGTTTAAAAGTCTACATACGACGGAATATGATTGCAAAAAATGAATAGCATTATATAGAATGAGATGTATAGTCGCAATGAAATCAATCATCACTTTGAGAATTTCCTAAATATTGGCCAGAAGAAGCGAAGACTAGGAATTACAACTCGTACACAAATGAAGTGCGAGGACATTCTGTGCAGAATAAAATCGTTAATATCGTACTATAATCTATGACCAGCAGGAATATAGCGATCGAAATTTAGCAAAAGCACTTAAACGTTCGGTGCCTAAATCATACCAACAAAGGCAAATATAATTAAAAAAAGACTTTGCTATTATCGATATGTTAGAGATCCAGTATCGTATAAATGATCGATGTGTGTGTGTGTGTGTGTGTGTGTGTGTTATGCATTACTGCTAATGGAGTACTGCATTATAAAAGGATTTTATATGGATTATCTGGGTTGGTTTATTGCATATGCATATGATAAAGACGATGGAATAACATAAAGAGAAAGTAGAAAAGCGAAATGAACAGAAACAAAAAGAAAATGTAACAATTGAGATGCCAAACATGTGTTAGAACAAACTTCTATGATCCGTATTTTTTAGACAGAATCAACTCCACCCGCCAATGCTACAAATAAATATTTATTTATTTTAAACTTTTCCTACTCCCTTACAATTTATATACAAAATTTAATTGTTGAATGTTCTAGACACAGTTTCCTCGTCGCAATCGTCTTTTCTACAGACAGAACGAAAAAGGGAATAAAAGAAGTAAGAGACAGAGAGAGACAGACAGAGAGATAGAGAGAGAGAAAAGGCAGATATTTCACTAATCTAAGTTGTGTACATAAACTATATACGATGTATATAAAGCATATTCTTGTGCATTAGAAACATCTGAAGACCTTACAAAAGAATGTCTTACAATTTAACCCATTCACTGCCAACTCCAAGATATTTCATAGTGAAAATATGTACGAGAACTGCCGACTACATGATATCTCGTAATTTGCGCTACAGGTTTATATAGATGGATAAATAAAATCTTGGCATCGAGGGCAAGACGATTTAAATTTCCATGGCAGTGAAAGGGTTAAAATGCAATCACATTTTTCATCATTAAGCAGATTTTCTATGTTAACATGCCTTAAAATTATTCAAGAAGACGAAAACTTTTCCAGAGCCTAAGTATTATTTAATATTATGCAAAAGCCTATGTACCTGTGTGTCTATTAAATTCATGTGCCGTTAGTGAGTGAGCGTAAATAAACCTGCACTACAAGTGCTTAAAAATAGAAAAAGAAATGAAGAAAAATGTACAAGTAAACACACACGCACACGCACACGCGCACGATATATATATACATATATATATGTAAGTATGTATGTATATATAAACAGCTATCCTGAATTTAGCTGCTTATTATTGTGAATGCATACTTAAACGCCTAAACTTAACGAGAACACAGTGATTTCCTTCTTAAAAATCTTACTCAGTAATATAATGAGAAAATACTTTCTGCACTTTCAAGGAAATTGAATTGAAAATTATCTGAGAGAATTGTAAGCATCTATGCGTGTGCATACGTTTTTATATGTCTGGAAAGTAGTACTGCCAGCAAATAAACGCAAGTGTTAAAGTACGTGGGCTAAACGTAACGTAAGACAAAACAAATACACACACACTTTTACACCGGTGTGTTTAAGTATTTTATATGAAATGCGTAATATTTC
>CCAG010017170.1:0-35890 GCA_001077435.1 Glossina morsitans morsitans | reverse complement strand
CCATATTCCAACTTTTCGACTACTTCTTTGGCGTTATTTTTACCCTAATCCTTTCAAGTACAGAATAAATTCTATTTATGTTGTTACGGACGCAGTCATCCTCATGTAGCTGAGATCATGTCCATTTAACCCTACACATATATTAAATGAGCCGGAAAAGTAGCAGACATTGTATATTGTTGATAAAGTTGTTAGTAAACCGAGTACACTACCGCTTGTATCTAAACACCAAAGAGCATTGAATTAAGATAAAGCAGCAGGGACGATCTCTTAACCTCTCTCAATAGCAACCAAGTACCGGTATTGCGTTCCTTAAGTGGTGTAAAATTATCCGAACTCAAAAAATTCTGCGAGTGAGAGCGTTTGCACAAAGCAAATTGATTTGAAACTTGCTCGTAATTGCTCCTGTACGCAATTGTATACAATTGCTCACTAGCAACTCAACAGGTTCCAAAAGTATTTTTTCTCATGCGTTACTTACTTCCTTAGTTGATTTTTGAAAAACAAGAACAACTCGTCATGTCAGCCACACTTAAATACGTGTTGAAATAAATGCATCACACCACACTTCATCATTTGACATGACTTTTTTTCCAAACTACTTTGATTAATTCAATTGATTTTGCAAACGTAGACGTTCTTGTTCGCGAAATTTTTGCGACCAGATGGTTTCCATTCACTTGAAGAACGCAGTACTTTGCTTGCATATTCAGATCGGTTGGAGCTCGTCTCTGCTGTTTTATGTTGGTTCTCTGCGCTTTGGTACTTAGGTAGGGAGGTGATGTATTCGCTTCAATAGGAATTTTATCGGTTTTACACTATGTTTCGAATTTTTGACGACCTGAAGTTGATTTATAATCTTGGCTTATTTATTATATGCGTAGCATTAAATGAACACGCGACCCTTGACACGTTTAGTTTTAACTAATTCTTTTTTTTACTGGTAAAAATTGAAAGCGGTTTAATTAATAACCATTTGAACCGGATGTACCTTAACTTGAATTAAAGTGTGATGTAAACGCTTTTAACTTAATAAGAAGCAAACCGTAGAAGTGCAAAGGCTTACTCTATTAGTTAGTGCGATGTGTTAGTAAAAGCAGAAATAAACCAAAAAATTGGCACAGCACAGCACAACATATATCCAGGTCGTGTCTTGGTAAGGAAGATTCGCCTTAGTGCCCGACGAAAATGAACAGGGACATTTGGACGTTAGGATCGTTAAGGATGTTTCGATAAATAATGATAGTAGAGTTGAAAAAAGATAGATATAACGTTTAATAGAATCGGGAATCGGCTTCTTTGGACATTATCCTCAAAGTTGTATTACGGATGTGCCGCGTTCTTCATTACAATTATTCTTTTCTTACTGCATGCTTCTTTTGTTACTGCAGGCTTTAGAATATTTACATCTATACCTACAAACAGTAGGAATTGACTTATAATCTCTTTAATGCCGATAGTTTTGAGCATATGTCTGTATTCGTCGACGACCACAGCAAGAAGAAGCATGCCTGCAATGATTTTTAGATCGCGATAAATTTGAGCACAAGTCTGCACTTGTTGACGGCCACAGCAAGAAGACTGAAAAACTGAAATTCGAAATTCGTAAATGCTGCAGCCACCTGTCTTTTTCCAGCTATCGCTGTCAATCCATTTTTAGATCCTACTCGAAATCATATGTTTCAAACGAGATCCAGCCATCCCCGTTATCTAAGCCTTGGTCGCATCTAATATGGTACTTATTCTATTCTTATATCTGCTTCCACCTCCATATTATATTCTTAAACCAAGGTGTGGGAACAAACCACGCCCTAACTTGGGTCCTCACAATCTCTTAAGTGCTTTTAAAAGGCTTTATTCTAAGGTGTCCAAATTCATAAGCAAACCTCAAAACAGAAAAAAGTCACAAAATTGATTCGAAGTTTTCTCGGGATCGCCATGCAGCTTGTGACGCTTCCCCGTGCGTCTTATGCTCAGAACATGAACATTAATATCTGTTTGAAATGGTAAAAAAGATTTTTTGTAATGATTCTTTTGATCATTAGGACGTGTTGGCATTTTCTATATATATATACATACGTATATATGCATATATCATATAGGTTAGGTAATAATATTTCTGTTATATTACAATACTTGGTGAATATCTATTTGAACATCGTGTTCTCTAGAATCCTTTTGTGTTTATTTGGGGTCGAAGCATTGGATTGTGAATTAAAATAAGCGGTTTAACTTTTGGTTATAACAGTTTTTAGTAATTAAAGCATCTAAGCACTATTCACAGTAGCATTTGCAGCATATCTTACCACGATGTCTGATATCAAATTGATACAATTTCTCGAAGAGCGAGCGCGAGCGCGTTCGTGATGTTACGAGACTCACCACTGACGAGATGCAACCTCTGAATTGTATTAATTTTGAGGTAGGGGTTGGTGCCTTTCAGCACTTGTAACATATTTTCTGATTTATGTGTTCGATACGTGAAGGAGCGAGCAAGAATGGTATCGTGGGTCTTAAGAGAAATTACAAGTCTTTTTTTGGCCAGGACATCGGTAATTTTCAGTAGAACTGAAATCAGTGAGATCGATCTAAAATTTGTAATATCATCATGGTTTTTATCCAACCTCGTGGATGGGGGTAATTTCTATGCACCTTCATTCATCTGGAAAGGCGTTAGTTGTCCAGCAATGATTGGTAGAGCCGAGCAAGCGCTCTGATCATATCATATTTGATGCGATCAAAGCCAGCGGCAGAAGGTTTTTTCTGGGATTGGAAGTTATGTGTAAAAGCCCAAAATGAGAAGCACGCGCTCCCATCAAAACTTAAGTGGAGGAAGGGAGTGATTGGAAATAGATACCTGGCTCTTGAGGAGATTAATATATTTTTTGTTGTTGTTGTCACTCCACACAGGAAGATTACGTTTTAGCAGTCGGTGACTATTAATATATGAATCTTTAATTGTGCGGTCGCGATTTCTTCGCTTTGCTTTCCTCTGCACTCCTTGCATTTTCACTAAAACTGGTGGAAGCACCATATTTGCTCACTTTTTTTCCTATGTGTAGTCGTTGGACATTGCCATGTATTTGTTTAATTTCAAATTATTTTAGCATCATTACGCCGTTTATATTCATACCGCCTGCGGTAAGGACGTAAAAACTTCAATATACACACGTGCATGTACATCGCACAAATAATTATATCTACATATAAACATGTAGATACACGTAGTGTGTATGCGTATATTGAAACAAACTATTTGTATTTTCATTCTCCCACAAGTATGTAAGCTGAAGTACACACAGGCGTGTCGTATCATATGTATACATTTGCGTCTGTTTATATAACACTTATCTATTGTGTTGTTCACCATTTTGTCAGTAAAAGAGGCGGTCGTATAACAAAGTGACCTGGAGATTTCAATAAGTATGTATAGATATTATAAGATGATCCCAACAGAATTTATCTAGCCGTACTCTTTAATGGTTGACAAATTGTACTTCGGAATAATCTTGGATCTGGATTCGATATAAAAGCTCAAAGTTTCAACAAGGTATAATAGAAACATCATTTGGCGAAGTGTTTTCTTTATAATACTAAGATAACGTTTACCGACTAAGTAGAGCGGTAAGTCCTACACGCCTTTACGGAACACATTTGCCCAACTTTGTATGAGTTATACCATCAAAAGCAGAAAATCTTCGATGTTGCTCCATCCACTTGGTGTGACGTGTCACTTTTTTGACACGGTTGGTCTTATTACTGCCATATGTTGAAAAAAATACTTGATAAGCAATGTAGATTTTTCCTTTTTATCTTATGTTAAAGTATATTCAAGTAGAGCTTTGTTCAATCATTTATTTAAAGAACTATAGGATCTGTTTACTACATTAAGGCTTTCCCTTATTTGTTAAATCTACATGAACCGTTTTAAATGTTTTGTGTCATTTTAGAGAAATTACAAGTCTTTCTTTGGCCACGAAGTCGGTGCCATAGTTTCTTACTTTCGTCATGTGTCCTCCGACCATCGTTGTATAAGACTAAGTATATTGGGTCGTCCTCTATCTGGATAAATGTTTTCCTAAACTCTTTCATAGATGTATATTCGTGGGCAGCACATTGTGATGTATTATCTATAACTTCTTTTACCTATTATTAATTACTGCTGGTGTGTGGTTTTCATTGAAAGTTTTTAGTGTCATCTCCAAATCAAAGCGTGTGTAGTGGAAACGCAATTTGTTACTTAGAATAGTTCACATTCATATATTAGTGGCTTCTTGTTAGTAACTAACTGAACAGTTTCTAGTCAATTTCTGTTGATTACTTCTTTCTTACCTTCAACTTGAAGTTGTAAAACTATGATGGCGTAATTGATAAAACTAGGTTAATATAAATATAGGTTATTGCTTAAAGTTGCGAAAGTGCTTATGCTAGCGTGCTTGGTAAATCTAGGTTATTAAAATGTAGCAAGACTTGTATAGTGCAAACCTTGCATAAATCAAATAAGGAAAATAAACTAGAAAATAATTAAATGTCAGAAATAATGCTACATCTGACCTCGTTGTTTGGCTTTCAGTTTTCAGTATCTATTCTGGTTTTATATTCTTGTGATTCCTCGCATTTTTATTTTATTTTATAAACGAAAGATTTTGTATTTGTTGTCAAATTTTTATACCAGTTTTGTATTGTTTAAGAGGGCACGTTTTGCTTGTTAGTGAGCAAACTACAACCAAAATTAGGTGAAAGTAAGTTTTAACTTACTTGCTAAAGTGAAAAATTAATGCTCGCATAAGGTTCGCATAACCATAAATGGCGCGAAAAGATAAATTCCTTCGTTTTTGTATACATGGTAGGCATACTCAGCAACTTTGTTATTACTGCCACTGTTGTTTACAATTCCTGTTAGCCACCTATTGTCTATTATTTCTACTTATTTTGATTACTATGCATAAATATGGGATATGGTTATGATTTGATTGAAACGGGATGATTATTGTATCCTTAACCCTTCCACCACTTGCAACCTTCTTTGTTTTTATCCACCACTACCTCCTTAATTAACAATCTCAAATAATATAATGTCGACATATGCGTCGGTGTAAAACATACAATGTCGACACACAGTCGGCAAAGGAGTGCAAAAGGTTAAGAGCAATCTTTACACTATCAATCGTTCAATTGTTTCACATTAACGGGTAGTAAGTGGGGAATACAAACATCTTGACTTACGGTACATATTAAATAAGGAATCGATCTGATAAAAACATAAAGCTACTATGCGGTATATCGCAAATCTGAAGCTCTAACCTGTTCGATTGTTATTGTTCATTACTAATTGAATTGAATTGAAAACATACAATGAATACGATTACCGGTTCGTCGTGACATTGGTACCCATGTACTCCGGCAATAGGTACTTTCCCACTTTAAAAGAGCGATTGCAGTTTTTAAGCTCCAATTGGCACGTTGGGTCTGTCTTTGGATGAACGATCATTTATTGTCCGTGCAGGGCGAAATGGTAATGCTTCGACTTGGAATTTCTTGAATATGTTTAAAGAAAATTAACCACTCTTTCAATTGCGTAAATTGCTCTTGTTACTGACAGGAAATATTTAGTAAGGATAGCATGGAGCAAAGTGATTACCATCGCAAGCCGCTACAAACTCTCCATTACAATCGTAAATTTCATTTAATTTGTAATTAAAAAAAATTGGTTTTAGTTTTTTCTAAAAATTCTATTGTAGTGAATCTGCACAAAATTTAAGTCTTTTGTTCAAATAAAGTCTCTATTCATTCGTGTAATTCTAAGTTACTTCTGACCAAATTAAGGTATGGTCAGTACCTTATAAAAATAAATAATTTAATGCTTACTTAAGCAACTAATACAATTAAAGTAGGTTATTACTAGAATTACGACTATGTGGGTTACAACTAAATTAGGCTATCTTAACTAGGTTAGGTGTCACATTATGTTGAAATGTAAACTTAGCGTAAATTGTAAATCACGGTAGAGCGCGACAGATCGATAATGCTACACTATTGCTTTTCTTAACATTTGTGCTAATCCCCATAAAAAAAATATCTTTTCAATTTTTTCCTCTTCTTTATTGCAATAATCCAAATGTGCGAATGTGCGATTGTTATTACATGCATCATCAACCGGGCCTGCTATAGAAATTATAAAAAAAGCATTGCCAATTTGGAAATTGTGTGCGATTTGTTGTTCCATTATATGTATATTATTTGTTTTGAAACTTTAGTTACATGAATTACATTTGTATAGTTAATGTTTTTGTTTGTATCCGGCAGATTTTTTTACACTCCACAATTTTATATGTTTTCATGGATTTTCCTTTTGATCGCTTTTCACTCTAAACCTATACATTTGCGATGACATATTTTTTTTTTTTACTTTTGCCAGGTAGTCTAAACTATGGTCTTCGAGAAATATATCAGTATTAGTTAGATTTATTTACTTGCATATTGTTATTAATAAACATTGTTATCCCATTTCCAATTTTAACTTCATTCGTATTAGTTCTGTGTCTATTATCGATTTTACGAAGGACTTTTCTCTCTTATATTTAGATTCCTATGAATATGTAACAGGCTTGCATGTATTTGTTTTATTACAATCCATCTATCGACATGTAATTGAAAGGAAGAGTGAAGAAGAGTACAGAAGATTACTTGCAACACGATTTTAAAAACTAATCAGCCACGTGCGGGTTTAAAGTACACAAAATTTGAACCTTGTTGGTACTATAGATGAAGAATAATCACTCTTGTGCAATTTAGTTTAAAGTTTTCGCATCACTGCCGGAAATGATCTCAGCTTTTATTCCAGTGGGCTCTGCCTCAATGGGGGCAAACAACAAAAAAAAAAAAAGAAAAGTCCAACTGTACGGGCGTCGAGGCGCCTTGACAGCTATAGCTGGGCCACTCGTTGGCTATAGTCACGGACTAAAAGAAATGCGCCTACCCCATAATCTGCACTAATTAAACCCTTGAGTTTGTTTGTAACATGATGATTTTATTCGGATTTTTGGCGGTTTATATATAGCTCTAATTCTACATGTTTGTATGTATGTATCTATCGTATATATATGTATATCTATATTGCCTACTTTACTCTATTTACAATAGTTATTTTGGGTAAAATTATTATGGCTGAATTAGCACTTCTCTTACTTTCGTCCAACAATGAATTTGCATACAGCATTGCCGCACTTGTGTCAATCACAATATATTTAGCCGAAATGCGACATGTTGCTGAGCGGATAGTAAAAATAGTGAAAAAGCAGTGGACGGTAGGTGTGCAGAGTTTATTCTCTCTCTCTGCGTATAAGCACACTACACTGCGTTATCATGCTGCGCTACGTGCATTCATGTCAATCTTTTATTTAACGAAGCATTTCACATTTTTTATTGCATACCCTCTCCAGTTGAGCTGGGCTACTGGGGTATCCTATATCAAAATAAATTTTATATATGCCAGTCAAATATATTAAATGTATATCTTATATGTCTGTTAATCGATGCTGTTTATTGTTGTTTACGGTTTATGGTTTCTGATAGTTCATTCTTTGATTTCGCAAAATCCAGTTTCGCAAATTTAACAAATTCGCTACGGCTTTGTTTCAATATTCTTAATATTTTGGCAGCTTTACCGACTTTTTTCAGAATTGTGTGCATCGCTTTACTTGAATTATATTTGTTATGTTATTATTGCTCTTATGCTCCGATATTTCGGCCCTACATTTGCCCTATGTATTTTCTTTATCGCCAAGTGACTCTTTCAACGATTTATCAAGTAAATAGTCAAGAGGTGGCCGGATCCGCAGTGGTAGCGCTTAAGCTAGAAAACCTTCGAACGAAGCTGCAGTGGGCGGAAATCTATGTTATGCGCATGGATGCAATATTCTCACTGAACGGAGCGAAGTCTATTCACATCTGTTCTCCTTCCATAGCGGTTTTACATATTCTTCTCATCACATCATGGTAACTGAATGTATTTTATCAAATAGTCCTCATCTAGATCACATATGATAAAGATTTTAGTATGATCCTGATTAAGAGAAACGTCCTCATCTATTTTCGGATTTTTATGTAACTGCGATCTCCCTGGCCTAGGGATCGGCAACCTTTTGAGTCGGAAGATTCAAAAATTACAATTCACAAAATTTCAAAGTTTTTAAAGAGCCACCAAATTTTTTCTTGCCAACGGTAAATAGTACTCGCATAAAAAAAACTAACTCTTATAAAGGTAGTGTTTTTCACAGCAAATTAGTTAATATATATATATATATGGCATTATTAAATAATTCCTTTGTACTTAAGTAAAAATAAACAAAAGCAAATAAATTCAATGGGAGCGTTGGGTTTGCATGGTTTTAGAAAGTTTGGATAAATTTGGCCCATAACTTGTTGTTTTAACTTTCAAATACGAGTTTGAATTTCCATTTGTTAGTTGGCTTCTTACTTTACTTTTAACTATATTCATGCAAGAGAACGCTTGTTCGCACGAATATGTCGATTCGAAGGTAGTCAGCACTCCAAACGCCAACTTCTTCACCTCACTGTAGCAATCTGGAAGACTATTCCAAATACCTCAACTCGCGGCATTTCTTTTAAAGCCGTCCACTTTTATTGCGCTACGTACATGTATTTCTGGACCCCCAACTCTTCCAACTTGCTTTTCAACTCTGTAAATTTTCCACCACACAAATCGATCGATTGCATTTCTGGAGATCCAATATTAATTCCAAATGGCTCAATGTGGATTTCGTTACTATTTCCGTTGAGAGGATTTACTATGAATGCTAGAGTGGTTTTGTTGGTTTTGAATTGCTTAAATGTGTCAGCAAATTCATCTTTAATTTTTTTTATAACTGTACTCAAGTAATTTATGTCAACAGTTGCACTGGTTTTATCGCCGCGATATTGCTTTAGCAAGTGAAAATGAAGTAATTTACCGCTCTGAATATCGTCTGCAAAAAGGAATTAATTTTTCTTCAAAACAAACCAATTCTTCTACCAAAACATAGGCTGGGTTCCTCTTTCCTTGCAGTTTTACATTCAGCTCATTTAGTTTCGCTGTGATATCCAGCATAAAGTAAAATTTTTGCAACCATTTCTCGTTCTCTAAACCAGGGCGGTTAATGCCTTTTTCGTTTAGGAATGGGTTTATTTCGTTCAAGCACAGAGCAAAACGTTTCAACGCATTACCTTTGGAAAGCCATCGCACTTCATTGTGAACAAGAAGTTCGGAATACTGAGTCTCCATTTCGTTTAAGAATTCTTTTAACTGAAGACGGTAGAGTGCTTTTGACAAGATGCTGTTAAGAATCTTGGTTAACAAATTCATGACCCGAATTATTTCGGTCGGAAACGTTTGGGAACGGAGCGGTTCTTGATGTATTATGCAGTGAAACATAAGAATTTCGTCGTTTATTTTGCTCTGAAGAATCGTTGTTGCCTGTTTATTTTTTCCTGTCATACTTCTAGCTCCATCAGTTGCCATTCAAACGATTTTATTTAAATCGATCTTATTGTCTCCAAGGGATTTTTGCACGGCATTCGCTATTTCTTCCCCTCTAGTTTGTCCCGAGAGCGGTAGCAATCCTAGAAGTTCTTCTTTTGGACCTTGGGAGGACGTGCACCTGGCAAAAAGGGCAACTTGTGCCGTGTCTTTTATGTCGTAAGAGTCATCTATAGCAAGTGATAATGCAGAAGAAAGTTGAACATCTTCCACTTGCCAATATGTTACCTTTGAAGACATTTTAACTATTCTAACTTGTACTGTTTTACCGGCTGGTGCCAAATCTTTGACTTTTTTTCAATATTTCTGGTTTGTTTTTGAAATCACGAAACAATTCTTCAGATGCACGTATGAAGCAATCTTTAACATACTCACCACCTGTGAATGGCTTACCTTTTCTTGCAATTTCTAGTGATGATACCGTGAAGCTTGCCAAATTAACATTACTTGTAGATTGCGCCCAGTTGCTTAACATGGAACTTGATTGCTGTTTTTATTTTTGGAGATAGTCGACAGCTTTTTTTTCTTCTTCGCCGGCTGCATATTTACTAGCAAACTGAGTATATTTTTTAGTGAAGTGTCTCTCTAAATAAGATTTCTTATTGTGTGCGAGTTTTTCGTGGCCAATGAGACAATTCAGCAGGCTATTGTTACATGAAGTTGCATACGAAAGCCCAAACCCGATTGTATTCTCGATGCTCTTTTTCAGTTCTTCTCTTTCTTTTTGTAAATTCTATGCTTGCGGCAAAGCTGTAATAAAGAATTTTCCGGCCGGACAGGGAGACAAACCAGTAATAGTTAAGGGATTCTTGTCTTACCTGTTAGTTTGACTGCTGCTAAACAACTGAAAGAGTGATCGTTGTTTGCGCGCTGCTTTTATAGCAGTTGGTTGCCACACCAACACGTTGATACTTAGAGCTTTCACCACGAGGTGTGTTTACTTAATCTACCACTTACATGCTTATGTTCACTTAAGAGAATAACTTAAGGAAAGCTATATTAATACTTATATAAAGCTACAATTATTATATATAAAATTTTATTATTATATAAAATAAATAATATTTGCGTATGGAACTAAAGAGCCGCAGCTTCATATCCAAGGAGCCGCATGTGGCTCGCGCCGCTCGAACCGCAGGTTGCCGACCACTGCGCTGGCCTTATCGAAGTGTCATGATTGAAACGCGGAACTATGTAGAAAAAAGGCACGGTTATAGTTACTTAAAAGCAAACTTACTATAGAAATTTTCGTAAGTAACTTTGGTTCGATGAATTATTTGTTTACCCTGATATAATATAATGTTAGAAAAGGAGACAATATCAAAAAGAGTAAAAGATAGTAGGAGATAAAATAAGTTCATATCAGCAGGAATAATGCTCGGAAATAGGAAATCGTTGAATGTGAACGACCAGGAGTTCATTTGGTACCAATGGATATTATGTTTTACTTTACAAGGTGATATAATATAATGTTAGAAAAGGAGACAATATCAAAAAGAGTAAAAGATAGTAGGAGATAAAATAAGTTCATATCAGCAGGAATAATGCTCGGAAATAGGAAATCGTTGAATATGAACGACCAGGAGTTCATTTGGTACCAATGGATATTATGTTTTACTTTACAAGGAAAGACCTCGATACCGCGTGTCGAGTGGGAATAAATACATTATATATTCGTCATAGTCGCCATCATCGTCGTCGTCTGCGATGCGCGCTATGGCTAGGTTAGCTAGGTTAGTAAATTGTTGACAGACCAAAAACCATTACTTGTACTTAATTTCTTCGGGAATCTTAAAGTCAATGATAATTTCTAAAGTTGCACACCAAGTAAAATAGTATTCATTATCAAAGTTTTCTCTAACATTGGCATGATGGGTACTTCAGGCATAAGATGATCAGGATCGCCCGGTTATGTGGTAAAAGGAAATCATAAAATAATTTTCATCTCCGATACTTTATCATCTAATATTCAAAGAAAAACCATTCGCGTATTGCCATTCGCCTGCGATCTTTGCTAACTAGACAGCTGGCTAATGTGACTTTTACGTTTTTACAATTTCGTAAACAATAAAAAAGAATTTGTATACTTACTGCAGGGAATGATTAACGCGAGCACTGGACGGTTTCGTTTGCGAAGGGTTTTTAGCAATAGAATTCACAAGTGTCATGAGAGTTCCGATAGCATCATTCTTGCCGCGCAATTGGATGCACAGCAGCGCAAATTAACAGATGTTGTGCTGTGTTGTGTTTGCTGTTGTTTTAACTACTTTTTATACAACTTCGTCGTCCCAAGATCAGATTTTGCAAACAGTTTGCAAACATACATCGGAACAAATGAATGTATTGTATCCCTTCTCAAACCTTCTCGACCCACCGCAATTAACTCAATAAATTATTGAAAATGTGAATCCAGAGAGAGAGAGAGAGAGAGATGAGCAAAAGATGCTCATATCTATCTATCTCTTCAGAGGGTTGCCAGCTAATTTTTTATGTTCAGATATGTGTCAGTTATGCTACGTATATTAAATATTTGTTTAATAATCTATTGCCTGCGGTTTAACGTAATTCCCTAAACTTAGTTTCCGCGATTTAAAGTAACTACGCTTTTATTCTTAATAATATTATTTTCTCGTGTTTAACATAACCCATTGATCCCAGTTTGCCTCTTCTTCTCACACCCACCATAACGGGCCCACCGTGTAGACCAGCGGATAGAAGCGCGATTGCCAAGTCAATGACCGTAGTTTTGAATCCCAGTGCGGTAGACCATACCTTACAAGTAAGTGACTATGTAACACAGTTAGTTACATAGACTTATGTACACCTTTAACCTTTTAATGCTTATAACATTAAAGTGTACTGTACAAAGTTGTTAGTTATAGGGTTTCGGTGTAAAGGAGTTATTCTAGCGGTTGCTTAGAGATCCTAGATGACGTGATAGTTTGATTGTTTCTGTTAAGATTATTGTTCCTATTGAAGTTATTACTATAAATGCTATCCTGGTTTCTATTATTACGGTTATTATAAGGATTTTTGTTCTTATTGCTGTTATATCTACAGTTGTTATAGATCGGGCGACTGTGTGTATTGTTTCTGATTGTTAGACTTTGCTTGATCCGCATTTCGTATTCTAGCGGGCTATTAATTGCTTCTGGAAAAGTTTTCGGCTGTGTCGTAAATATGCTGGGTTTGATATAATCATCAAGTCCGTTCTTAAAAATGGTCAATGCGTAACTGTCTGTCTGTTACACATAAATATGGATTGGCACTATTTTTCGCTTCTTTTGCCAATTTTTTTCTTTCAAGCACTTGGAATTCGAAGGAAACGCGAACCTAACTGAGTTAAGTCACAGTGGAGTGACTGTAATGTCAAATTTTTATTGTGTATTTACAGAACAAAAGTTATTTTCCCGTGAAAAACAGTAGATTTACGGTTAGGCTAACAAAATGCTTGCATGGATTTCTTTACATAAACGTATGCAAGGTTAGGAACATTCAACAAACCGACAAAATTACTTAAGTTGCAATTGCTGACCAATGCAATGTGATCGTTTGTTTGTTTTGCACTTATGTATGTAGAACTGATGTCCTTCACACTTTTGTATATACAATTGATGTTCTTAACATTCTCCCCCCCGCGTTGAGCACGGACCAGAATGTTAGGGCTCATGTATAGATGAGGTGTTTTGACTTAGTTATTGTTACTGGCAGCGATCGAAGGGCTGGTTCAGGTGTAACCTTTATGTTTTTGTGAAGTGTGGAGTGTAATTCCAAGATCAGCAACACAAGTAACAGCAGCATGGAAAGCACAAGCGCAAAATAGCTTACTACGTGATGGTGTTGACTATTAGTGTTTATCAATTGCGGTATATGTAGTAAAGTGGATTCTTTTAGTTATCTTTGGAGATCGCTTACTTGATTCAGGTGTACTTTAAATTGTTGATTTGTTGATTTGATGTTGAAAACTTTTTCAATTTTTTATGGCTCACTCATGAGTTCAATATGTTTGAATCTTTTGTATGAAGTATGGAAACTGTTCGATGCTCCAAATGGCCCCCGATCGTTATGAGATTGTTTTTGATTACACTGTAGTGAATCTGCACAAAATTAAAGTCTTTTGTTCAAATAAAATCTTTATTCATTCGTGCAATTCTAAGTTACCTCTGACCAAACTGAGGTATGGTCAATATCTTATAAAAATAAATAATTTAATGCTAACTTAAGCAATTAATACAATTAAAGGAGGTTATTACTAGAATTACGACTATGTGGGTTACAACTAAATCAGGATATCTTAACTAGGTTAGGTGTGAGATAACATTTAATAAAATCGAGACGAAGTACTAGCAGTTTGAAAAGCTTCTTGAGCTGTTGAGTTGTTGGGTTTAAATTTCTAATGTCCAAAGTATCGTCAATCGAGCATCTGTTATAACTTTTCTAAAGGACTAAACATTTATCTCTGTTGGAGAGTAAAAAGTGCTTTCATTACTATCGGTCAATTCAAATATTGCATCTGAACCTACTACTAAGTTTCCGATGACAAAGCTTTCAGCACTTGCACCTGAAAACCCCGAAGGTGACAAAAAGCGATCAGGCGAAGCAGCAGCGAAGTATTGTAGAACATTGACTTGGCGAGATACGCAAGTACAAATAATATGCATATAGCAAGCTCAGGACAAACGAGTATTGTGCAAGATCAGTAACAGTACAAAAAAGTATCCAAAGAAAAAAACAAACTTGTACACACGATTAAACATATAAATGCAATGCATTGGGAGTACAACATGTAATTAAATGAGATATAAAATCCCTAAATGAGCAAATATGAATGAAAATATATGTTAGAGATAAACCACATCTGTTAAATAATTATTTGTTATTATTTAATCGCTTTCCTTTATTTTGCATAAATTCGTGCGATTCTGCATTTACAGATTCATTGTATAACCAGGCAGCTGTTGTTAAGGGAAAGTTAGTTTCATTAAAGCGATACGGTTTGACTTTGGCGTCATAATTTGTTAACTTACTAATGACAATATTCCGGGAGAGGGAAATTATGGGGTGGCTAAACGTCTTCAGGAAAAACAAATGGGCCGGAGTTCGGCAAAGTCTGGCATAATGGCGAAGATTACATCAAGAATTTTATTTTGAAAATTAACGATAGCGTTAAGTTGAGTAAGGCACAGGTTGCATAAACTTTTAGAACATTTTTTTACATTTTACATACCACAACTATAAGACGGGGTCAGGCGGCATGAACGTTAATCGGTATTCCATGACGCACCTGGCAAATTACAATCGACCAGCGCGATCAGCAATTATTTGATTTACACATCTGAGGTGCAGTAGTCGAGAATGACTGGTGTTCTAAATGTACAGTTGGATCGGATGATGAGAGAGATAAAAACATGTCGGATGAAAAGAGGCTATGTTCTATGCCAATAGAACATCTCCTCATCTATTGCCTCTATAGCATACAATCAGCGCAAAAGATTTCAGAACTGAATATGTTGAGCTTTAGCTACTTTTCCGTAAAAGCAAATACGTGATCATCACAACCGGATAGCATCTGTATACAAACTGCGCAGTTGACCGATAATAAGAGCGAGCAAACTCTTGTTGAGGTTCGTATCCGTCGTTGCTGGGCGGCCGCCGCGTCCTTCAGCTTTCAAATCATAATTGCCTGCTCCAAATTTCTTAAACTAATTTCGGACGATTCTAATAGCACGGTGGGTATTCAAGTATCGCTACAGAAAGAACTTTAGCAATATCGTTGCTTTTACCCGACTATTCAGTCGAGAATTTTAAGGCCCTGCAAACTCGTTTGTCATTTGCATTGTGTACCATATTCTGTCGAATGAAAATGTCAATATATGTTAAGAAAATAATAATAAAATATTAATGTAAAGGCCAAATAATGAATGCAGTTAAAAATAATTTAAAATGGATAATTGCTTAGTTCCGCAGGGTTACGAAACTCCACTGAACAAGGAGCGCACTAATAAGCTTGTTTTATTTTGAGTGCTTTAAAAAGAGGGAAAGTGCGTAGTGTTTGGGAAACTTTTTGGAAGTTCTGGCTGCATAATATCTGCATATTAGTTGTCTTATTTTGTTGCCTTGTCCAGTATTACTCTATTGAGGCCTGGGGCCTAAGGCTTGGAATAGGTGTTGCAATATGTGATGGCGGTGGCGCTGCCGGAACAAATGCCACAGGAACGTATTTTTGTAACGGGTTTCCCATCAAGATGGGGTGGGTTTTTTTTCCAAGTGATCAGACTTAATTTGTTTTGAGAACGTGAATTTTGCCAAAATAGAGCAGACTGCGGGCATTAAAAAAATTTTAATGTTCGGCACGATCGCCATGTAATTGACATTTTATCATTTATCATTAGAGCCTCTAATATATTGGCGCAGATTCGTGAAAGCAGGAGTTAGTCCGTTTGTCATTGTATGGGTATATATGGCAAATAGAATAGCGGCTATAATCGGTTAACGCGGTCCTTGTGGCCAGAAATTCTTAGATAGCAGTTCCTCAAAATGAGATTTCGGCACCGATATTTTAAATGAGAAAACTTTTCGTGATTGCTGAAAATTAAATTTGAATGCACTTTATACACCTTCTTGAGAACAGTTAACGGCGTAATAGCTGACTTTGTCCAGTAAAGATCTCCTCTCATAAAGAATTATACTACGCCTGCCATGGAATGGATGGATGGCGCTTGTTAGTGCGGATCAATCTGCTCGGCTTGAAAAAAAAAATCAACTTTTTCGTTGTATGTCAGTTGAGCTTTGACATGAAAACCAGAGGAATTAATATCCAACGTAAGCAAATTGAACCGCTAGGCATTGTCCTTTAAAATCGGATGATGCAGTCCATTACATGATTTTAAAAATAAACGAAAATGCTTAATGCTAAAGTCGGCATAGTTCTAAACGTTATTACTGAGGACTGAGGGCGCTTAACGAATTGCACTCGTTAGTGTCGTATTTTTTTTAGATTTTTGCTTATGTTTGTTGGTTTGCCACACCCCTCAAGGGGAGGCATGCATGCGTATATATGTGGTCACCCTACATAACATACCCATTCACATTATTATCGGCAACCAAGTGATGACTTTGATTTTATCATTTGCGGTAGGTACGTTAGCCACGTTAGTTGAAACGGGGATGGTATTTGCAAACGAATCAACCTCCTTGCTTTTGGTTAAAACCCAACTGCAGTAGATTTAGTTGTGGATTTATCAAGTGATGTGTGAACCATAACCGAAGAAACTTCAATTTAAAAATTCTTTCAATGAGTGACTCGATAATAGAATTTTCCTCACACACGAATGGCGAGACCGATGGTGACGCCGATATCAAATACGGATATAGGGACCGAAAATTCGAATGATGAGACGAGATTTGGAATCGAAGATACGAGCCGTTAGTTGAAGTATGTAGTGGCTGCGCGCTCTGACTCGTGCCATATTACCGCCCGTCCAGAAGACTAGCATAGAATCATCCGGTTTCTTACACTTACAATTGCAGCAGTACACGTGTCTGGCTTTCACTTTGGCTGTTGGTAGGATTTATTATTACTTTGGCTACGATTTTTGTTGTTGGAGTTGCCTGGTATTAAGTTATTATAGATAATATTCCCCTGTATGCTTGTAATATTGTTAATGTTTCTGCAAATGCCGTTGATTTATTTATTTTCATTGCGTCAGGTTTTGTTTATATTCTTATTACAATAATGTCGGTGGTGGATCTTAGTTCGAGTCCTTTTGAATTTGTTCTTAGAAATCAGCCGTAGCAGAGGTGAGGATATGTTTTTTTCATTTCCTTATATGAAACCGATTGCAAAATTAATTCGCAAGCGTATCATTGGAATTTTTCAAATTTTCTATTTCAACATGTGTAACACGTGGCTTTTACTTTCTTTCCTTCCGTCGCAAATTGAAAGTGATATGCCGCCGTTTTGTTTATGTCTCATACAGTGACGTATGTGCGTTAAGCAAGTACTTTTATCTCAACACATTCGACATTTTACTTGCAGTTAATTGAAGATACGTTGTTGCTAATAGCTACGATTCTCACCTGATTATATACATATATATATATATATATTTTTACCGGCCGTCTTGAATAGTAATTGCGGAACATTTGTCAACCTAAAGAATTTTCCACTTCTGACAGAACTTTTATATTTTTTTTTTTAAGTTTTCGTGACCTATTTCCGTTCTGTGATGAGAGGACGCTATAGAGAATGTTGCCAGCATATGAGAATATGTGGATTGGTATTTAGAAGGGTTGGAAGATCACTGAGGAAATCATTGTACAGCACTGGCCCCCGCAGAGCCGTCATTATAGAACTCTCCTGTCGACTTGATCTTTAATAGATATTCGGAGTTGAAAAATAGTTTAGCATTAAAGGTACGTTCAGTGAAAAATTGCATTATTAAATTACAAACGGGTCAGCCAACTGTTACGATGACAGTAATAGTGCTCCCTTTGCTATTCGTTCTTGCCAGGCAGTATGGGAAGCGTTGGCAGGATCTAAGCTTGCTGAAATTGAAATTTTATGGAAGCTGTATTGTCTGGCCCTCTCTTAAAAAACAGCTGAAGAGCGCGGGAGGGCATGATTTATAGAAATACCCCAGCGTAACGCAAACTGGGAATCTCAATATTGGTGTATGTTCGGCAAAACGAAAAATTCAAATAATGTGTCAACATAGGCACAGTAGTGCAATTAATCTAAGAGAATTTGCATTTGGTTTGGTTTCAATATAGGAAAAATAATGACTTCTTTTTCCCAAAGCGATCCTACTTTAACGCAGATTCAACAGAAAGCCGATAAATGTCCAAGCTGCAATATTTGTGCCTCTGGCACGATAAGCTTTTGTTATTTTCAGTTTGGAGTGGAGTGCAGCTCTAATATCTACTGACGTGTTAAAGACTTGTAATGTATATTTTCGTTTTCGCGGTTGCATAACGTTATGTCGGCGTTACTGTCTGCTCGAAGATATTTAAAGGAGGAAGGTGGGCGTGCAAGGTTGAAATAGGAATTCTTGCGGTTTTTTCATAATTAACTTGTTTCTCTTTTTTCCATGATCCCTAAAAAATTGTGGCCGTTGGTTTATTTCTCGCGCTGCGAGAATTGTGTTCGTATATTTATGAATGGTGCTAAGCGCACTATGTATGCGTTCGTGTTTTTCCTCTTCCCATGTGAGGTAAACTGCTTAGTTCCTATTAACCGAGGATATCATTAAGGAGAACACTCTTAAACTATATTTATAGAAGTTGATTACTTTTTTCTCTTATCTTCCGCCAATCGTCCACCACCTTAGAAACAACTTGCGAAATATTGAGCTCCTTATGAAAATTTTATTTAAAATCACATACATATTAGATCTGTTAGCTGTTCATTTAAAGTCGCACTCCTTTTAAATTAAATGTTTTTCTTGCCACGGATCGTGCCCACCTGTTGAAAAAATAAATCGTTTTCTTGATTAGCCCATGATTTCACAAAAGTGGTTTTGTCTTATAATGAAAATTTAAAATTGAAAAAAAATATATATAAAATATTGTGTTCAGTAATCAAGATATTTTCCTAAAGTATAAAATTAATTCGATAAATTAGCTCGCAATATTTGTGGGTGGGTGACTTCGATATTATATGAAGTCAGCTTTTTTGAGTTAATATTAGGATGGAAATGTCTGGAAATGTTCTCGATGATGAGTAGCAAACTTCTGCGTTGTATTTTTGAAAAGCTGAGATGAATTCTCCTTTTTCTCACATATATATATATATATCATTGATTGAGATATCAAGATGAGCGTAATGCGGGCATAAGAATCCATGCTTTATGGGTAGATAGGTTTTGAAATCAGGAAATTAGATTGCCCCATTCATCTTCGACGGCACGAGTAAAAAATACGTTCGCGCTTTAGCTGCTTCTTAGCACTACATGTTTGCGACTCCTCACTATATACATAAAACTACGAGATCGATACGTTTCTATTAGAATACATAGGAGTAAATGGAAGTAGAGAAAGCGCAGATGTTGTGCGACAATTTGTCACGAACGCTTTGCTACGCATGTTTACATACCACAATTACAAGAATATCAATTTGTTGTTACTTTTAATTAATAATTTTAATATAGCATGTATTATTAATATATTTTTTCAGAACTACAAACAAACACAAATACTAAGAGAAACAACATGAACAAAAAAATAAATGTATATATATAAATAGATAGAAATTCTCGAAACGAAAAATTTTTAATTACAAAAAAATAAAAAAATAAAAGATTAGAAACTAACCGCTCACCATGAAAAAAGTATTAATAATAATCAACCATACAATGATATACGAGTCGTCCTCCTAGTTTGTTTATTTTTCTTTTGTGAATAAAACAATTAAAAAAGTTACCAAAAAAATTACAACAAAACCTAAAAAAACATACCAAAAAAAAAAAAAAATAAAAAAAAAAATAATAATAAAAATAATAATAATAATAGTTATATATAGAAGAGAAAAAATTAAAAAAAAAAAAGCCAAAATATTTATATAAAATGTAGACTTGTGAAGAAACCGAAAAAAAATCATTGTTTTGAAATAATTATTATATATGTACGTAATTCTTAGAGTTAACAAGTATCATGTAAGTTTATCTTCAATTTTTCTCTGGTTAGCAGAGCTAAGAAAGAAAAAAGAAAAACTATGAAAAAACGGGAAAGAGAAAACTCAATAAAAACGATAATATTAAAAATTGAAGATAAATTAATATGAAGATTACTTTTAAGTTTACAACACAACATTACATTCGTTAAAAAACCGCGCACTTAGCAAATTATAAAAAAAAGATAAGTCTTATAGAAAAAGTTAAAAAAAACCCTGAACAAAAATATGTTTTCCTTATAATAATAAAAAAAAAAAAAAAAAACAAAACAAAAAACTCAAACGAATAAATTATAATAATAAGAAATGTAATGCAGGCACTGTTTTATAAAGAAAAGCAAAGATTTTATCTTTTGTATATATATGTATAACAATAATATTACGAATAAAACATTGCTTGCAAAACTAAAAAATTTGTACACCTTCTATGAAGGTTAACATAGAAATAAACAGAGCGAAAAAAGAAGAGCGCATAATATGGAAAAACTTGATAATAAAAATCTTTGTAAAAAGGATGTGCAGTTCGTAACCATAAAGAGGGAAAAATACTTTAAATCAAAATATTTCTAAAAAAAATAATTTTTTTTCTCAAGAACGAAAAAGAATCTCCTTCGGAGTGCATTTTTCGTTAATAGTAAATAAATTTTCAAAACTTATATTAAAAATGCGCGCAAATATAAATTATTATACATATAAAAATAAATAAATAAAAAAAAAAAAAAAAATTATGATTATAACGTCGTCACTTGTTTTCCATTGCTTCGTGCATATATTTTCGAGTAAATGTTTATTTATTTATTTTTTTTTTTTTGTTTCTCATAGAATGTTTCTGAAAAATTTATTTTGCTGCACATCTTTTATTTTTAGTCACCATTTTTTATATGGCCCATTATGTTGCAATTATCATAAAAACAAATACAACAAAAAGCATAATCGAAAATTGTTCTCAGGTATAAAAATAATTGTTATCAAATCCTAATTAAGTCTATATACCCGCATATAATACCAACAAACATTGTGCTTGTAAACCCGCTATCTCATCAACAAACAGCTCATGCAGGACATCAATCTGAATCAACAGCCAACATTTTATTTATTGCCTAACTGTGCTATCTATCTACCTATTTAATTAATGCCTTGAATTTCTACACTTTTACTTTCGCACAATATTCTCGAACACTTTCTTCTCTATCTAACACTATCCCTATCTCATTCTTTTCCTTTCACTTTCCTTATTCTCCCTTTCACCTGTATTTACCTCATCATTCTCACTTTCGCCTTCTTTCTCTACACTTACTCTCTCTCTCTCTCTCTCTCTCTCTCTCTCTCATTCGCACACAACTCAAACAATCTCATCATTCTCTACTACCACCTTATACTGAACCGCTCCCCTATCACTCTAATTGTATTTAAACGGAAGATGCTCAGCGAAACTATTATTGTCATAAGAGTAACCATCGAAAAGAAGAAAAAATTATGAAAAAAATAAAGAAAGCAGCATTCCAGCGGAGTAAAAAGCTTGTGTTTAAATTCCTTTAACCTTTTACTTCAATCCAGATCGCACTTCATTTTTCTGGGCAACAGGACAAGGACAAAGCTAATTTATTGTAAGCCATCATGGGTCGGTCAATGCGGGAAAGCTTTTCTTTCAATCTACGAATCTTGTAACTGTTTAAAAAATAACGCGAAACGCGAATATACGAGTATGCGAGTACAATTTCTCCAATGTAAAATTAATTAATTAATTATGATAAAATTTATATCAGTAATAAAAATTACATCGGGCAAAATTTAAATTACGTACATTCAAAATTTTTGAAAAAAGATTAAAATTTCGATACGGTACGGTGTTGGATGGACGTACTTAGTTTTTTCCATTTTTTGACGAAATTTGGTACACTGGTACACTGGCGTGTATGTTTTGACCCAAGAACCGACGCTATAGAAAACGGTTCGGATCGACCGCGCCCCATATAACGCCTTCTTTTGAAAATTCTTTACATGGAAACGAATTTCAATTTTCAAAATTTTTCGACAAAACTCGCATTTCGATATTGTAAACTTTATGAAAAATTTGGATCAGATGTGGCAGTTTTTTGACCCGCCTATCATGTAGCCATTCCTTCGAGAACTGAATCTTTATGTGACATGTATCATTTTTAATATTTCATGGTGAAAATTGATTCATAATAGCGAATTGACATATAAATTAATCCCAACGAGTTTGGGCCACGTACGTCGAGTTTTTTGATACCACCGTGGAAAATGTACACCTTCATATGCTAAAAAAGCCTAATTGTTAACATTTTCTAATGAAAATTTGCTCATGGTAGTAATTTGATATAAGTATTAACCGGACCAAATTTGAACGACATGGGTCTATTTCTTGCACCCCACTCGATGCAAGATTTCTCATGAATAGTAACCCCTTAAGTAATTGATTTAATTTTTAATATATTTGTGATGAAAATTGGTACATAATAGCAATTTAGCGAAAACATTAACAGAAGGGAACTTGCGTCATATAAATCTATTTTTTAGACCTTAACATGTATAGGAGTTGCCATGAAAAACATGAAGGGAAAGTCTGAAGGTTTGCTTAAATTGGATCACCAAAATGAGTGAATAACTGTATTAGGCGAAGTGGTGTAGATTATTTAACAGTCGTCCTTACCCGACTTACCTTTTACCGGTCTTACTTGTTTTTCATTGTCTACTACGTCTTCCATGCAACTTATCTTGTAACACGAGTGAAAAGGAGGATATAAAAAATAAATACGTCTTATAAGCATTTCTTAACCTGGGGCCAGCTTATCTTACCGTTCCCGCTATCGAGCAAGCCCAATATCGAATTTGCTTGCAGTTTGAGTCTATGGTTCCCATTAAGAGCACTCAATTGACGGTAATTGATAGCGTAGTAGTGTTTGCCCGATATTGGGCGTAAAATGCCATATATTAGCTCGAAAGCAAAATAACTGTCGAGCTTCATGTTGAAAGGGTAAATAAGGTAAAGAATCGCTATAGAAGCGCGTATTTGATAAGGTTAACGGACATAATAGAAAGATCGAAAAATCGAAATTGCAAGAGTGATAAAATTAAATATTTTCGATGCTTTTATCCGTCTGTGCTACAAAATTTCAAAAGGAATAAACGAATATGAAGTTGACGAAGAAATTTGTGCGAACGACAAAAAGTGGAAATGTAGAATTACGAGAAACTATTGAAAGACTACCCGGCAAATATGCAGAAAGCCTATTTAGGGCTTGTTGTTTGGGTAGCGTATGGTCCGGCAAATTTAATATCACACGTGTAAATATCAATCTAGACAGCTATTAAGAGAAAAAGAATCAAACAATTGAAATGGACTATGTGTTATATTTCATCAAGTTTATTAAACTTTGTTTTACATATTGATTTAATTGATCTCAATTTTCTCATCCATTTCTTTTCCCAATTTGGTATTTGGTGGTTTGTTAAGTTATTTGATTTTCTTCCTCTTCTTTGCGTTGTTTTGTTATGCATACACCGACGATAACCGAAAATATTCGCTTGTAGTTGCAACGAACGGGAGACCTAACTCGATATGAATGACACTTTTATGCAAACCGCGATCGTATCGTACGCTCGATTCTCGGTCCTGTATGAATTTTAAGCGGGCCAAAAACGCAGTTATACCATAATACCTAGTCGGTATAAATGAACAATGCAATGAATTTTGCTTTGCCCGGCGGATTAATATTTTTCAAATGGGTTCAAATTTTTCAGGAAGAAGAAGATTGTTTTTATTGACTAAAAACATAGTTGTCCCAAAGAAATGTTGGATTTTTTCTGCAAGCGCACGGCTGCCTGACTGTCGGTGTCAATTGAAGACGGCTGCTGATTTCTAACTGCCCTGTAGGGAAGGGAAACGTTTTGAAGCACGAATACATTCGCATAACTTTATCAAGACGTCCGTTGAATGGATATGGATAGTGCCAGAAGCAATACACGAGATGTCAGTGCTCTTGCCAAAGAATTTAAATCTTAGAATTCCGCTATAGAAGTACATATTTTGTTTGTCATTTCTCAATAGGCGAATGATGTACTTCAGCCTTTGACAGATTCAGTGAGAGAGGCGTACTTTTTAGCATAGAACTGTCGAGGAAAGAAATGTTTGGACAAATTGAGATGGGCAGTAGTAGCCTAGCGGCAAAAACGAATGAAGTTATATCATGATTAAGAAGCATTCTGCACAACATTCTGAGCGCATTTTAGAAAGAAATGCGACGCCTCTAAACGGCATACAGCATGCAGCGTAACTGCAATTGTTTTCAGTCTTTTTCATTCAAAATTTTTCAAGGGCCTGTGTAAAGTGATGATATCTGGTGAAAGACGAGAATGACTTTCGACAAGTAAATTGAAGATGTTTTCATTCAATTATTCGCTAAGTCCAGGAAAATTACTATTTTTCAATTTTGCCCGTGTAGCTATAGGTAGCTATAAGCTTGCAGATTAAATGATTTTGTTTTTTTAGAGTCGCTTCGAGAGGCCCAGCGGAAATAACATTATATTTGTACATTTTTCAATAAATGAAAATATGTTTGTTTAATATCGTCTTCGAATATTATAATTCTATTGCTTTTCCTTCCATCCAACCAAAAATTTCTCAATCGTGCTGTGATGTTAATAAGAGATTAGAAATCTCAATGCATGTTTCTTCTCTTCCATTTGCCTTCGAATTTAGTTCATATTGTAGGAAGAGAAAAAAGAAATAAGTAGAAGGAGAGAGAGACTGATTAGGACAATGGAAATAGAGATGGTCTGCTAATTAAAAAATTGTCCAAAGCGAGTTGTTAGCAAAGAACAAAAAGTACAAATACAAAAGGTATCGTTATGTTTGAAATAAAGCTATTTCTACGATATATTAAATATTTTAAAATAAATTAAATACTAATTTCAATTGATAACTGCACAAAATCATATTTATATTGCCAAGTAGAGGACTTGCGAAGAGTCCCTACGGTTTTGCGGTTTCAATTAGTTTAGTTGTAAAAAAATGAAAGTTTATTAAATTAGTATTTAGTTTATTCGAATATAATTTTGTTTTTTGTTTTTTTTTTTTTTTTAAACAAAAAATAAATGTTTATTTACAATATTTAAATTAAGAGCAAGACAAATTATTGAAATAAAGAAAAGCAGATTTATTTTATGCGTTTTGCGTTTCAAAGAACTTAATTTGCACGAAATATACAAAACAAGCTATAAATTGAAAAATGTAAAATTATTATTCATTCGGTTTTCATAAATGTTCCCATAACTTGTGTATGTGAGTTAATATATGTAAAGAAGCCCACAATTATTTTCCATTCAGTTCACATATAAAACAAAAGTGAAATTAAAAATCTGTTGAAGTTATAAAAAAAATGTTATATATATATATATACATACATAATATATATATAATATATATATAATATATATATATATATATATAATATACACATATATAATATACATATATATTATATAAATATATATATATATATATATATATACGCGCGTATGTTAAAATTAGAACGAAAGAAATTTTTAAATTGTTGTGTTTTGATTACAACAAACAAGGTCAACAAATGCTACGTTTCTATAATTCTTCCTCTAGACATGGTATAGTTTAAAAACAATCACAGTCAAGCGATTGGATGCACGTGCATGTTTTAGTGTGAAGATCAGTAACATTTTTTGAAAAATGCTCTCTCAAATGAGCTAATGCCGCTGATCATTATTTTAGAAAAACTGAAAAAGATTCGTGTTCTTCGTTTCTTCACGGCCTTTGTGGTAATTTGCACTGCATTTCTGGTGCCGGCATTATTTTCTTCAAACGTGTTTCTAGCATTGCTGATTATCCTTGTTGTGGTTTTAGTGTATCTTAGTTAATTTTGTTTCATTTATCTTTCCCATGGAAGCACACAGGTTTTTCCTTTCAAATAGAATGTCGCGGTACATGTCCTCAAAGCGTCTCTGGTTGCGTCTTTTGTGTAATGTCTTATTGGCCACTGCACCGCAATCGCATTTTCATGAACATTTTGTTTTGTTTCAATCATCATTGAATACGAATTGCAATTGCTTGCTCTTCTTCTTCTCTAGTCAAACAATACAATTTAACGTCTTGCATTTGGTTGCTCCATTTGTTAATCCAGTAGCTTTTGCTGCTACGGCAGCAATGTTTACTTGACAGTTTTGTGTGTGTGTGCGCCGGGATTTTCTATTTCGTTCGATCTTTTTTTGTTTCTTCTTAAGATTTTCAAAGATGTTTGTGGTTTTTTTTTTAAGATTTGTTGTTTTGTTTGTTGCTTCTGAAATTGCTTAAGTTTGCTGCTGCTTTTACTGCTGTTGCTGCTGCTGCTGCTGTAAGATCAGTAACCGTTAACTATTGTCTATCAATAGGGTTGCGAGAATTGACTCTGGGTGTTAAGACCCAAATTGAGGCGATCACTGTTAAGTGCATCCTTGCATAATAATAAGAAAAGGAAATTAAAATATTTGCTACCTTACTTTAATGAGACTACATACCGTCCCGAAATCTTGCGACAATATGCCGTCCATTTGAGATATTTGGCCAAAATCTTGCGACAATTCGGGTTGTTGCGATAAGCCTGGAAAAGCAGTTTGGCTCATTTGTTGAGACATATTTTTCTGTGTGAAGATTGGCGCCGATTGGGAAGCTGATTGTGAATCAGTGTCGATACCACTTACTCCAACCTCGTTGGCGTTAATCAGATTATTAGCAGAACTGCGACCTTTTCCGGGAGCTCTATTCATAGCAGCATCATTGCCAATTGATCCGTTATTATTTGAATTGATACCTCTACCGCCGCCTGAATTGCCAGTAAACCCTCCAGTTCGACGCCCCTGTTTAGCAGCTGCTTGTATAGCCTGCTGATGTTGATTATAAAAACGAGGTGGTATGTTGCTCATATTCATAAACATGCCTACAGGAACAGGCATGTTATTCATAGCTGCCTGTACTCTTTCAGTCGATATGTAGCTTATGGCATCATGACGATGCTGCATATGATTCCCTTGTTGATTATTCGCAGAAGATGCCGTATTTCCTCCATACATACTGTTCGATTGGTGCAAAAAGTTATTAATACCAGCCGTGTTGCTTGTAGCCAACGAGTGTATAGATGTTTGGTTGGTAAACCCGAAAGCAGAATTGTTTCCGCCAATTAGATTACTGCCGAAGCCAAGACCACCATAATTGTTTGAGCTGGTGGAACCAGTATAACCAAATTGTCCCGAACGATCATATATGGAACCAGGTATCATAACTTCTCGGGCGTCAGCCATCATAGTGCTCATGAAATGAGCTCCCATATTAAGTGTATTGACGAGTTTCTTAGGTTTTTGAAATTGTATTAATGATTCTCGAAGATTGTTTAACGAACCCTCAACCAAAACCTTACGATCCTTATAAAAGTTTAACAAATGATTCCACAGTGGTTGCTTAGATAAAACTTTTGGATTGCCAACGATAATTGTGCCATACTTTGAACGGGTCAATGCGACATTTAAGCGGCGTGGATCGTTTAGGAAGCCAATTCCTTGTCTTTCATTGGAGCGGACACATGACATAATAATGATGTCTTTTTCACGGCCCTGAAAAGCGTCGACGCTGGCAATCTCAATTTCCTGATAGAGTTTTGAATGTAAACTACCTTGGTATTGCATGTATTGAACCAGGTAGGCTCTTTGTCCTTCGTAAGGTGTAATGATGCCAATTTGTTCAGGCTTGACGCCAGCCTTAAGAAAACGTGTTGTAATTTTTTCAACATTGGCAGCTTCTGTACGATTCAAATAGGAAGTACCGGAGCCGGCTATTTCCTCCTGACCTTGAGTGACCAAGAAAAACATGGGACGATCTGGCTGAGGCCAGGGGAAGTCAATTTTCAATTTGCGATCCTCAGCGCATACCCCATTCTGCAAAGAACCCTCATAGAAAAAGTTTGAGGGGAACATTGACAGCTCTGGATGCATACGATATTGAACTTCCAACCGAAAAGGTCTTATTCCCAAAACTACTAAACGTTCAAACAAACTCTGCGAGAGTCCAGCGCGTGCCGCTTTTTTGCACATAACCACTGGGCCTAATTGGCAATGATCGCCTACTAAAATCAATTGTTTGGCTCCTAAAACCACCGGAACCATACATTCGGGCTCCGTAGACTGCATAGATTCATCGATTAGTATAGAAGTAAACGGTATACGTGTCAAACGTGCGTCACCAGCTCCAACGCAAGTACAGCAGATAACATCGGCAGCTTCCAGCAACTGATTTTCGGCATTGCGTTTTAGAGCACGGTAACGCTTCTCATCAGCTGAGCTCAGTTCACCAGTTTCATCTTTCAGTTGTTGCAATTTTTTCAACTCAATATTTGTGTCCATGTTGCGTATTTGATTGTGTAACGCGAGGAAGCTAACAGGGCTATCAATTGCTTCACGAGATTTAGCGCAAACGCGCACCACTTTCAGATTAGTGCGATGTATTTTTTCGGTTAATTGGTCAACAGCCGTGTTACTCGGAGCGCAAACCAATACGGTGCCGCCATGCTGTTTAACCAGCTGGTAGACAATTGTAGCAGAAGTAACTGTTTTGCCAGTTCCAGGCGGACCCTGGATAAGACTAAGAGGGCGTTGTAATGCATGCTTAACAGCGTACACCTGTGAGCGATTTAAATCTGGCAAATTCGGAGCACTATATTGTTTGGGGGCAGGACCTCGAAATACTACATCATCACTGCCATCATTGCGTCCATGGCCCAAAAGGCGTGCATAAATATAGTTGGATACGGATTTGCGATCCATTGCAAATACCTTAAGGGCACGTAACATGCGATCGAATGAAGTGCATTTCCAAATAAAATCGACAGCAAAATTTGAAGTGCATTGAATAGGGGCACCAGCCGATGACTTTAATTCAAGCCCAACATCTTCGCCATAATTATCTGGAACTTTGATTACGTGACCAATGGCTTTCCATTTTTTGTGTAAAATCCCCAACATAACGCAAGCGTAACTCATCTCCATGCATAAGTTTCATATCGGAATCAGTTTTAGCTAATGTAAAATAAGCGATGGTTTTCTTGTTAAGTCCAACATCCCAACGTACTTCGATACCTTCCTGAGTTTGAGATTCTTTTAATTTTTTATCATATTCCGCTTCTAGCATAACCAATGGGGCAAATATTTTTTCATATTGATACCCATCTTCATAACGTAATAACACTTGCGCTGGTTCGGTGTCAATTCCAGGTTTTTCTAGATCTTGAAATGTTGCTTCAATATTTTCTTTCCATAATTCTTCCAATTTATTAATTTGTGCAGCTGTTATTTGGCGGGCCCTAAGCTGCTCTTGTTCAGTGGGTATTTTTACTAGCCATGGTAAAAAAGAGCGATCTGATATTAACGGCTTCCATTGATCTTGATCCCAATTCATGTCCTTAAGGGAATTTTGGGCAGCACAAGGCTGACGGCAAAGCAACACAACAACCGAGTCCGCTTTAGCAGGTATAAAGCCCAACACAAATACATTTTTCACTCCACAAGAGTAACATTCCAAAACCGTCTCTCCTAAGGGTCCCTCCGAATGTAGGGTGACTTCCCGATGCTTAGCCCTTACCAAATGATTCACAATATGAGAGCCAGAAGTGCTACCGCGACCATTACAAAACCATTTCTTGCAGTTATTGCACATAACTACAGTGCTCGGATCATGTATGCCACAGTATTTGCAGGCATGAGATGGTAATTCATTAACCGTTAGCAAAGTGTTTTCTTCATCGTCCTCCTCCTCAAACTGCAGATCTGTTGAGCCATTTAGTTTTGAATGTAAATCTAATTTGCGGCCAAAGGTCTAAAGGGAAAATGAAAATTGTACTTAAAAGTTGGGGAAAACGTTTTTTATATTCACCTGGCCAGCAATACTACCAGCCGTAGCGCTTGAAAAGCCGCCATCCAATTGTGATGCCTGCGTTTGCGTTTGAGAGGCCAAGGTTAAATCACGGTAATCAAAATCGGATGCTTGCGTGTCCGCGCCGCCGATCAAATCATTCTCTTCCGTATCCAAAAATGTTAAAGTCTGAGAACTTGGGCCGTAGGCATCTACTGACATTGTGAAATATCTATTCGCAATGAAAATCGACAAAAAAAAAGAATCAAGACCAAAAAATCGTTTTTATAATAAGTGACGAATCCACCGTCTTTTCGTTTTTTTTCTTTTTTTTTTGTTTTTGTTATCTGCTAATACACGTTATTTCTTTTTTTAATGCAGCACACAAATATAGGAATTTTTATTGTTCTTAGTTTGGGTTGTTCGTTCTACTCTGAAATTATTTGAAAAATTATTCAAATGCTTATTAAGTCACAGGTCACTTCGTCTAGAAATTTTTGAAGTTATTCAAATTTGAAAAATTCCCGTCCACCTTTATGAAAAACAAAAAAATTTTAATGTGCGAAATAAAATTTACTCGTCTTTTACCAGCTTCGTTGCTTTGTGTTACGAGAGTGCTGCCATCGGTAGGCAATTGTTAACAATTCAGTAAATGGCACTATTTAGCATAGGGTGACATAAAAGTATTTTTATGCAAATGATACTGCATTTTGATTGTGAGGCAATCATGTAAGCAGGTGACAACGAAGTTGGCGACAATCACCAATAAAAACAAAAAATTGGCAAATTTTCTGGCAATTGTCGCGAAATGTGCTCTCTCAGTTACGTCAAATTCGGCGACAATAAAATTGTTGTCGCTGAAAACAAATTTGCAGTAGAATCGATTAGAAACCAAGCAAAGCTACCACAAATCTCGTTTAGAGTTGTGTTTGTAGAAAAATAGCTGTAGAAAAAAGTGTAAACAGCTGTTAGGAAATGAATAATCAATTTAAAAAATTAAATAAATTTAAAAGAAATTAAGCGTGTCAGAATTTACATATTTGAATTGCGAAGAACAGACAAAATTTGGTAAAAGTAAGCACAATATTTTTGTTTTTAATATCAATAAATTTAGAAATGCTAACCAATACGTACATTTCCAGCACACTGCATCTTAACTTCTTTTTATGCTCGTTCATGATCGTTTCATTGACAGCGGCAACGCTATAGAGAGGATCACCGTGAGAAAGGCTTTGGGGGATGCGTCCGATCCCCTAGCGCTACCTCAAAACGGGTGAGTAAATATTTAGAAACGACGTATAAACAAATACATGTTATATTGTTCTGTGCATATTTATGCAGAGGTTCGACGTTTCCAAAGCGGCTTTCCACTTTTTCCTGAGAAAAATTGGTATGAGTGGTGTTATGAGGAGTACATATACACCGAAGGTGTTGCGCTTAGACCCGAGTTTGGAGTGGTTGGCTTCAGCTGGTTATCAATAGCTGTCCTGCAGGGACCATAGCATAAATTTTGGACAAAGCACGTCATCAATCGGTGTATCAGAGGCGTTACAAGGGTTGGACATAAAACTTTGTCCGGTGTGGATGCAATGGACCGTAAAAGCGGAAACAAAAATGTGGTTTTGCCAAAAACAGGAACAGAGGAGACCTTTTGAATTCTCCAGAACTCCAGGCGATCTACGTGGAGACACCCCAATTGCGACAGTTAGGTGAACAAATTAGAGGATTGCTGGCACGAAACTTATAAACATAACAATCGTAAAAATTTAAGCAATTTTTATATAAAAATCAAATAAATACTGAAAATCTTACCCCCAGTTTTGATTAAAAGAAAACTTTGTGTACACTGGGTTTTCTTTTCGTGTGTCCATATGTGAAAATAAAAGGGAAAAAGACTTGGCATACAGTGTTGGAAGAGAAAATTTAACGTAATGATGAAGGAGCCATCATTTATGTGAATTAATCGCTAACAATATATTGTAAAAGAACTGTTAACATTCATGTTTATGGACAATCTGGGAAAATAAATATATAATTAACTTTTTCTGCAATAAAAAACTGAAAAATTTAAACGCTGCATTTTACATAATTATGTATTCATTTCGTTTTGCATCCTTGTTATCGTATACCATATGTAGTTTGGTTATGCAAAACATAAACGTCATAAAAATCTCTCATTGGCTTTCGTCTTTTACGCCTCTCTCCGTTATTAATGCATTGGAATAGAAAATTTGAAGGAAAAGCTGGCGACAAGGGTGCATGATTAACCTCTTGAGTCCTCTCCCAAAAAAAAAAAAAAAAAAAAAACCGGGCGACAATCACGACGACAGTCGCCTGTTTACATGAATACCTCCCATGTAATCATACGCTGATGAAGATGATAAGGTAATGCGAGGTGTCAATGTACACCACGGTTAACTTCGACGATTTTGGCCTTCTGTACATAAAATAACAGTTTTTCTTTAGTATTAGTGAGTTATTCAGCGTATACTTCCAGCATAGTGTTTCTGCCGAATTATATATACATATATATACTTTATAGGGTCTCTGAAGCTCGCTTCTGGACGTTGCAAATGTTTTGATAGAATCAACACAGCATTATCATTCGGTAATGGGTATAAAATCTTAACAATCGTATACATGGTTTCGCTAGGTTAGAAGGGCAAAGGGTTTGAGTAGTAGTGTAGGATATACTTCCACAATTAACAAAAAACTAAATCTGAAAAAGTGAAAATATTTGAAGATTAAAATTCGATTTTGGTGTGTGGGGCCACATCCGTCCAATACTTCAACACTTGTATTGTATTTATTTAATGGCATCGAAATTCGCGTAATGAACATGGCCGTTTATTCGCATCAGCGTCAATATTTTCAAGTTTCTTATGAAACCACCAAATATAAAAACAGAAAAAAAATGTTCAATTTATTAAATTATATGCTAAGTAAATTCTGTTATATCTATTTCTAGATCTCTGGATTTCCTATACTTTTTGCTGACACATCGTATACGCAATTCAACCCCGACATAAAACGACTTCTGCTTCGATTTTTCAAAAAAAAAACACTTGTGTCGATATTTGAAAATATTTTTTTCCAATCACATTTTCTTTAATTCTCGTCTCTTCAAATTATTTGATTTTTCAAATATTTTTGTCATTTAATAATTAATTTTCGAGTGTGTTGGTATTTTTTTTTTTTTTGTTTTGTTTTTTTTTATAAAAGTTTTTTTCATCGCATTTTTGGATTGTGGAGATATGGCAGGTGGAAATCAAAAGTTAGTGGATGCAATCGTACGAATTTTGTCGGATACACGAGAAGGTAAGTGAAAGAAGAAAGTTTATTATTGTGAAAGTTTTTAATTAATTTTAATTATGGAACAGAAAAACCCGTTGAAGACGTGTACAAAGAGGTACGACAATATTGCGAAAGTAACAGGCCGAAGGAGAAATTTGATCGAGCCATTGGGGAAGTCGTCAACCTGGGGCTAGCGTTACACCGGAATACGTTGGAGTACAAAGGTGTCATAGCGAATGAGGATGAAGACGAGGCTGGGCCGAGCGACTGCTACGGCCGTAATAGGCGTGGCGGTCGCCGTAAGCGCTCGCCAGCACGTCGTCAATCGAAGTCGAGGTCGCAAAGTAGAAAAAGGAAAAGCAGCTCAAGGAAACGGTCGCGAAGCCCCAGGAAGGCGGCTTAACATCTCTTCGTTCCCCCCTCCTAACTTTGGCAGCGGTTCAATTTAAAAATTCCCCGTTCTCGTAAATTTTTATTTTTTATATTTTTGCATTTATTTTATTCTTTTTATACCTGTGTACTTACAATTTTTCTGGTATATTTGCTATTTTTTTTTATTTAAATTTAAATAAGCGGATATTTCTTTTTGTTAACCAACCGGCTTTTTTACTTAATTAAATGATTAAAAAAGAGTAAATGAGTGAAGCATGGCAGGATGGACACCTGACAGCTGCAAAGCTTACTAGAAAGTGAAAGAGATTCAAATTAATGGTGTTCCGGCATGATGAAGACTTGAACGGCAAAGAGACGGATAAGTGGCCGTGATGACGCATGTGGTACCGTATTAAATAAAATATGAGCAGAATTCCATCGATTATTGAAATCAGCTCGATTAACTAAAGATATTTTCATTTTTTGGCGAAAACGAGCAAAAAAAAAAAATGTTGAAATTATTTCGTGTGTTCCTTCTTCGCTAAGAAAAAGTAAGTTGAATGAAAGCATGGCTTATTTTTCGTCTTTCTAGGTGTCCTGGTTTAAAAAGACAAATCGTTGCGACTAAAGCAGCCTTTCCTCTACCTATAGAATATGCAATGGTGGACTGAATATTTATATGCGCCTTTCCTGCGAATATAATAATAGAGAGAAGCTCATATATGGTTTAACATATCACCGGACATGTTAATAAATGCATTTAAAGAGTAAACTAATAAAATTTATCTAAAAAAACATATACTAAAGACTTAATATTCTTTTATGATGATATGGCTAAAAACATCCAGTAACAGCTTATACATGTGAGAACTTATTTACTTATCATTTTTCGAGCATTTGCTGTGACATATATATCGCAGGTATCGCAGGTTGATGGCCAATTCTCCAAGCTTGTAAAGAATTGCTCATTTATTTGGGAGTAAAGGGAGTAAAAGGAAATAATAAATTTGAAATAAAATTCATCAAAAGCTCCATGGCTGCTGCTGAAGAAACTTGTCATGAGAAGCGATCAATTTTCGCTCGTAATGGTGTAAATTGTTGCTTTGTAATTGCGAGCGATAGTATTTTAACGTACGTTGCTTAGACAGATTGAAGTGCTTACGTTCGATTCTTTGCATATTTCGTCATGAAATGTGTCCAGAGCAGCAGCAATGGAATTGTTTTGATCAAATAACCGATTGGATAAAGGATTTAACTAATTTTGACAATCTGCTCGAATGTAAGAATGAAAGGAGTAAAGAATTTGCATAAATGTTATGACACTAGCTGACGACGAGCAGACGAGAATAAGGCGCTCATATCGGAGAATCTTGTGGTTAGCGGTCAGCGGCCATGTAATCATACGCTGATGAAGATGATAAGGTAATGCGAGGTGTCAATGTACACCACGGTTAACTTCGACGATTTTGGCCTTCTGTACATAAAATAACAGTTTTTCTTTAGTATTAGTGAGTTATTCAGCGTATACTTCCAGCATAGTGTTTCTGCCGAATTATATATACATATATATACTTTATAGGGTCTCTGAAGCTCGCTTCTGGACGTTGCAAATGTTTTGATAGAATCAACACAGCATTATCATTCGGTAATGGGTATAAAATCTTAACAATCGTATACATGGTTTCGCTAGGTTAGAAGGGCAAAGGGTTTGAGTAGTAGTGTAGGATATACTTCCACAATTAACAAAAAACTAAATCTGAAAAAGTGAAAATATTTGAAGATTAAAATTCGATTTTGGTGTGTGGGGCCACATCCGTCCAATACTTCAACACTTGTATTGTATTTATTTAATGGCATCGAAATTCGCGTAATGAACATGGCCGTTTATTCGCATCAGCGTCAATATTTTCAAGTTTCTTATGAAACCACCAAATATAAAAACAGAAAAAAAATGTTCAATTTATTAAATTATATGCTAAGTAAATTCTGTTATATCTATTTCTAGATCTCTGGATTTCCTATACTTTTTGCTGACACATCGTATACGCAATTCAACCCCGACATAAAACGACTTCTGCTTCGATTTTTC
>CCAG010017166.1:0-16250 GCA_001077435.1 Glossina morsitans morsitans | reverse complement strand
CATCTTAATTCTCTCTAATAACTCCACTTACAAGTTGTCATAACATTGTATAAAACCCGTTATATATCCTTTTATATACCGAGCCATGCACAAATCTGTTACAAGAAGTCTACTTCAAATCTAACACTCCTCTCATCCACCTAAGTCAAATCCGAAGCCGGTAAAGGCCCAGATAGTGAAGAGTGTGTCGGGTCCAAAGCAGGCTTGCCGGTAAAGCCCAAAGTAAAAAAAATAAACATATGAAAACACTATCATTAAATACCTTACGGCTAACTACAGTTATTCATATAACGACGATTAAAAACCGAGTCTTACAAGGAAAACAATCGAAAAAATTATCCGGACCGAACCATTTTCAATAGGGTTTTTCCTTACGCCAGTCTACTAAATTTCAACAAAATATCTCAAAAGCGTTCCACGGGCCGACGGAAGACAAATATACAAAGACAAACATCAGGTGAACAGACAAGCTTAAGTTAATTCAGAAAGTGGTTCTGAATCGATCGGTATAATAAAAGTTGGGTCTTTCTCAAGTACTTCGTATATATCTGCCGAACTTAATGTACCTCTATCACAGGTGATGTAAAGTATAAAAAGTCGGGGTGTTTTAAAAGGAGTCCTCTACTCCCTAAAGGATTAACTTCTAATCACGGCATCTCTCCCATAATATGACATAGGCACTTTTCTATTTCAATTGTTGACATATTGTTATGTCTACACGGACTGTAAGGGGCAAATTTAGGTGCCGGTGCTCTCTTTCAAGGAAATTTATATTTACTGACGAACACGCATTTACCTTAAAAAGCCACTTATTTGTGCAATCACTCAGATTAACTATTTATTCGTTATTAGGTGCTTGCGTTAATTTTGATCAGCGAGTTCTACAGGTAAAAAATATGAAGTAATGGGCAACACCAGCGTGCATAACGGTTAAATTCGATGATTTTGTCCTTTCGCTCCATAAAATAAAAGCTCAAATGAATACTCAATGTTCTTCTTCTTCCAAATTCATTACTTTTGCTTTTTAATTTGAAGAAATCTGCTGCCGAAGCCCATCGAACCCTTTCAGAAGTCTATGGTGATGCTTCTCCATCAAACCCCAATTGTCGGTTGTGGGTTCAATGGTTTAAAACTGGCAAAGCGAATTGACTGAAAATATCACGTTTTTGGCCACTTGTTGCAAGTGGTGTCCAGAATACACTGCTGCCGCTCGGATGGGAAGTTCTGTCACACTCAGCATGCTCGTCAGACATGGCACCTTCTGATTACCACTTGTTTAAATCGGTGCAGCATGGCTTGGTTGGTACGTCGGCTCTCAAAGTTGAAGAAAGACGAAAATAGGTCGGTGGATAGATCGCTGCTAAACCAATGTAAGTTCTTTCGACTCGATATTATCGCCATGTTGCCAAAAACAGAGTAAAGTATGTTACAAAATAATGAAATATTTCGATTTTACTCAGTGAATGCCTTTTTCCGGTGGAAAAATGACCACAATTATCGCAAGCACCTATTAATTTCACAATTTAGTACTCTTTCGGGCACTTGCCCGAACACCTTGGGTTGTACAATTTATTATTATTTCTAGCACTGATCCTACATGGATTCTTTGAGCCATAAAATGTTCATAATTTATTTCATTTAATAAATCCACGATATTAAGTATTTGTAGAGTGTGTTCTGTTCGACGTGGATACCTAAGGCCTTAATTACCACTCATTTGACTATCGATCATGAAAACTATTCACTTTTACCCTTAATTCCTTAATACCCAGACACTCAAACTTGAGTGATATTAATACTCTTATCAAACAAACCCTTCAGCGATGTTAACACTTTCACCCATCGTTAAAAAACGCTTGACCGATATTGACACTCTGAAAAGCTCAGAGGTTATTCCGTTCTTACCTCCGGTTTAGTCAGATTGGCGGTAGTAATCTGTGAAAATTCTAATTCGATTTTAAGTTCGAATTAGAACCATCCCTGGTCAAAGCGTCCCGTCTATCAGATGATTTACATTCCTCAACTAGCAATAGCCTTACAAAGCCTTATGCTACTCCACAATATGTACGATACTTACAAGTATGTATGGAAAGGATGGATACGGAACGATTTTGGTGCTCACAATACAAATATGTGTGAGGTTTTCGCCGCATATTTCCCTCCAGCCATTGGTAATAAATAGTATGGACAAAGAATTGGATTTATTCCAAATTTGAAATGTTCCATACTTAAAAAAAATTTATTTATTTCCTCCCTTCTCCACAATTATTTCACACAGCTGGAGGTTGGAATAAGCTTTTTTCTCACACACACATACTCACAGATTACATTTATTAATAATAGGCACAAATTTGATATACATTTGTCAGATTGTGTACTTACCGTATACGTATATTTTTTGCTTCTATTTCTACGCCTATATATATATATACCTACCTATCTATATTAGGTTTACGTGTATATATATGTATATGTATGCTCTATATATATATTTGTATAAACTTTGATAAAAAAATTTTTATATAACTTTCGCATTTATTTGTCGATACCGGTTTTTTTTTTTTTAAACACTGGCCTAGTTATCTCGCTTTGCTTGTATAACTGTTATACCGTTTATTTGGGTTTGAAAAAATCTTGAATTTGTATTCATTGAAGTTCAATTCGGAATTTGTGAGAGCTTATATACGACTAACAACGGGCCCGACTTGCACTTGCTATAGGAATAAATGAGTGCAACGCTTTTCCACAATGCTAGACAAAAAAAAAAAAGAAAACAAATGAACATATGTTCGTTAGTTTCCGTTGTTGCATGAGAAGGAGGCCCAGACAGCTTTGTGTACAAAGCTCTAATTGATGTTCAATTCAAGATTTTTTTTTTTTTTGTAATTAACACTCGATTTATATAATAATAATAACCGGTCGACAAGTTTAGCAAACATTTTAGTTGGAATTTATTTCTTTTTCAATATCATATCGGTTTTATATCTACATATTTATTAAAAAATGTGAAAATATTGAACTTTTTCCGACATTAAGGTATTTGTTTAATCATAAATTAATTAATTTTTTTTTTTAATTTTTCAAGAATTTTTTTCACATTATTTTACACACATCAGACTCTACATTAAACTCATTTATACTATATTTTCCCACACAACTAGTTCTTGTTCTTCACTTTAAATCGACTTCTTCTTCTTTTCTTCTTCCAATTAGTTTGCTCTCTCTTATATCAAGAATACAACTGAAAAATTCTGCAAATTTAACAAACGCAGTAAGCAACCGTAAATGAGAAATGCTTTTTTCACTATTGTTTACATGAGAAACGGATAGAAAAAGAGAAAGAGAGAGAGAGCAAAAAACAATAACATGTGTAAAGTCCCCGCAAACATTTCTTACATAATCAGAAATATGAAATTATTTTCTTTGAATTTTGAGAAAACCTTTCTTTCAATTAATGAAGCTATCCACAGTAATCGATCCTTTGGTCGCTATTATTTATGCATTTAAAGATGAATTTTGCCGCATGTGAGATACCCTTGCTTGCGGTGATTTTCTAGTATCTAATGGTGATCGTAAGTTGAATGAGGCCTTTGAATAGGATGTGAATGAAGTGCTGAGAACGTGTACCGCTTGGACGCTTGAACACTTTCGGGAATGAACTAAATATTTACCACTCTAAGACCGAAGCGATCTATCAATCTTTCTTCTTATGCTAATTAATGTTGACATAGAACTTGTCTATTTTCGTAGGGGTTTGGACGTCATTATCAACAATCGTTTCTCCTTCGGAAAGCTTAATGACATAAGATCTCGTAAAATTTGAGGTACGCTAATAATGATTTATGCTACCAATAGCTATCTAGCGCTTTAGGTTAGGCGAAAATTGGCACATGCTCTTCTTTTATCGCAGGTGTTGTAGGTCCTTGGACGTCATGATCGACAATGATCTCTCGTTTGTGAAGCATACGCATCTAATATCTAGTCAAATTTCGGGTACGCTGATGATGTTCTATGTTACCAATACGTATCTACCTCTTCATGTTAGACGCTAACTGGCTCACGCATTTTTTATGCCGCAGATCTCGCATTGCCTCGAGAGTGTATCTGCCTCTTCTGTTAGGTTACAAAGAATAGTCAATACGGTTATCACATTCGTGTACAATTTCAAGCATGAGGAACATGTCGTATGTTGGAAGTTTTCTTGGGTGTACCTTTAGTGACTGAGTGAAATATCGTAAGTTAGTTGCATTTCACCATGATGTGATGAGATAGGGCCTCTCCTCTCTATTATATGATATATTTAGATTCTTGTATTTCAAACGAAACCCTTCAATTTATATTCCTAGAATCCGTAGATTAATCTTTAAAATGTTTTTTGTGATGAGAGTGGGACGCTTTTGGAATTATTTGGCCTTTGAAGTCTGCATTTTCTCACGTCTTCCGTCTTAGGTTTCTAGATTATCTTATGGGCCCTATATGACTACTGGGTGGTTTTTTTTTTTTGTAAATGACTACCAAATGTCAAAAATACCACGATTTTGTCACGGAGCGAAGAAGAAGAAAGGCAAAATTATTCATTTGAAATCATATACCGCAAATTTTCTGTTAAATCAACCGAATTTTCTATTAAACAAGCCAAATTTTCTTTAAACCTCCGATTTTTTTGCTAAATATCCGAATTTTGCGTTAAACTTCCGAATTTTCTGATAAACCATCACATAATCAATAAACGGTATCAGTTTTTGTTAAAAAAAACTTCAAAAATCTATCGAAGTAAAGAAATGCCCATAATAAGAAGAAGAGAAGTAAACAAGCAAAAACCAGCATCGACATAGATTTGAAAGCAATATTTCTTTATGGAAATCAATCTTCTATTAGATATGCGGGGAATATTTTCTCTAAATATTTCCGGCTAGATTTTCCGGACTTGTTCTGAAACCCTTACAGCATTTTGCTTATTAATTTCTTTTTTTTTCAGTTCTGCGTAAAGTACTACAATCTGAATATTTAACATGCGATAAAATTAATTAATGCCATCGGTCGCTAGAGACATAAAAATATCCCTTTAATTTCAAGCGTTTTGTTCTTCTTCAGCCAAGGTGTGATATTTAATGTTTCGGTATACTACAAGATTACAAATATATTTGGTGCTAATACGTTAAGCGATGAATCGCATAACCATATACAAGTCGAATGCCATTAATTTGACTGGTATCATCACATATATGTAAGCAGGTGCCAGCACGGATATCAATGGAAATAGAAATCGCTCGCTATGTACTCCTTAATTCTTATCGAATTGTGAATAAAGATATTTTTACTTACGGGGTCATTTTATAACAAGAACGCTGTGTAGATACATTTTTTTGTTCCGAATGGGCACCCAATTTTGTCCAACAATATGTTGTAATTTCAAAAACCCATAAATCATTGAGATGTTGAAAGTTATTCCAGCCCCCATATGAATAAATTATACGTTTCTCTGCATCTACAACTAACTGATGATAGCCACGGTTGCCTAATAAAATTTTACAAAACTTAATTTTCTAATTCATAACGAATAGAATTTTAAATGTTCCCACCGACCTGGTTGCGTTTGTCCCAGAGCTTGTTGCGAACGCCAGGTGTCAACTTACATACGCATCTATTATCCCCTCACAATTGTCTTACAATTGCTCATAAATTTTTCAGCCTTATCTCCGCTCACGACCTATCTACTGCATGTATATACGCGTGTAAGTCCTTGCTAGCAATAAAACTGTTTGGAACAATCTTTATATCCATCACCGAAGGTCATATCCATTTTTTCAAAGCGATTGCAACACTTAAAAGGAAGCTTCAGAGTCGCGGTTTTTAAACAGCCTCAGATTCTGAATCGATTTAAGCATGTCCACCTGTCCGTCTGGCCACGTGATTCTGCAATGAACCTACAGCTGGCAATTTTTGACTTATTTAAGGAAATTTTCGTGTTTTCGGCCAGAAATGCATGCTGATCGCACCACTTGTCATAAAATGGGCCAATTTGAAAACAATGTTCTTTCTCTTCTTTTGTTGCATTGTTACGAAAATGACTGAATAACGTGATTAAACGAAACTTGTCTTTTACTTGTCTTAGGATAAAAAAAGTCTACAATTAATTGCCTTATTTTAACATCCATGACTGGATAGTTTATTATTCGTATTTGATTGGAATTTAAGAGTGAAACTCTTTTCGGCTTGTCCTCCTATCGCATATCTTTGTACTACATTTCTTTTATTTATTTCCACTTTTAGCTAACATTTTTTTTTTGTTTTTTTTTCTACTAAATTCAAGCTATTTTAACAGTTATTTGATTTTATAACTAAAGAAACTTAACAATTATTTTACTTAATTACCTGCACAGGGTTTTATAAATTGTTTTAAAGGTTTGAAAAAAACAAATGTTTTAGGAAAAAAGATTAAGATGAAGGAAAACGCTTAAACTACACGCGCCCAGCACGTTCCAAATTGTCGTTGTCTAGGAGTTCGTGCGCGTGGCGATAATTCAAAACTCGTCCTGTTTGAGACTCAGCTACTTGTAAATAAGGATTAGGTTTAGTGTTCTTCTTGTTGCCAATCGAGGTAAAGCCTTTTTGATATAATATGCAATAAGCAACATCATATACGTAGATATATTGCCAAATATCGCGGCATGTCCATTCAAGAATTGGATTAATGCGCATTAATGCCGGCCAACCGGGGTCAGTAGGTTGCATTGTCTTTAAATCTTGACAATGAGGATCAGTTCGTCTAGAGCCCATAAATACGGCTCTAATTAATGGCCTTTCTCTGCACATTCTTTCTAGTGCTTGTTTAATGGTACCTTCCATTTTGATCAATTCAATATTATAGAGTTTGGAGCAATCATCAACGAACTCGTCAATTTCCGAAAAGCCATCCGGATCCGTTATAAATAATGCGAGTATTTTCAGATGTTTGAGGTTGTGATCTTTCTGGAAAAAGCGGGCGAGCATATGAAGAACTACCGTGCTGTCTTTGCCGCCATTAAAAGAGAGCACTACCTCCTCAGCTTTATACATTTGAAAAGTTTTCTTACAAAGCTCTTCAAAGGACTTCTCTTTAATCTGAATATTGCTTTTAATCTCTTCCAAACTATATTTCGCTTCCAAGATAAATTCGGGGTTTGCCCTAAGGCAATTCTCTTCCAGAACTGAGTTTATCGACATAACGTAAATTAAGATTTGCGCTCGAGCCCGATGCTTCTTGTTTGCTCTCTCCGACTGCCTTTCCAGTTTTTTGATAAAGTCACTATGTTTTCTTCTTTTTTTGTTTTTGGTTTTATTTCTCGTTTTAGTAATTCTTTGAAACGTTCTTTCTGTGTTGTGCACGCTCTTCTTTCCATAAGTTATAATTCCAATTTCCTTCTTTATAATGTTTTTATAGCATTATAATTTTTTTTTTTTTTGTTGAGCTGTGTTGTTGGCTGGGGCATGTATCCTGCTTTGGTTCCGCTTTGGATTTTTTTCGGTTTGTGCTTTAATGGTTTTGACTATGATTCCATTGTATTATTGATGTTTGCAATTAAGTACATCACTTCTCGCTTTTTCTAACGAAAGTATTAAAATTAAAATAAAAAAGTACCGTCAACAGACTTATATATTTCTAGATGGTTTATACAATTAGAAATTGTTATTGCTGTCTTTGAAGTTTTTTAATTTTATTATTTTCTTCATGCGTCAACGTCGCAGGCAATTATTTAATATTTTTTTATAATTACGGTAAAAGTGACTTGAAATTAGTTTATTTGATTCTCGAACTTTTTACGAAAATTTCAAACATAAAATTCTGCGGTGAATTTATAATATTATTATATTACATCACGCAGCTGTTTTATTTCTAAAGAAAATTATATCCAGGGTTGTCGCTATAATAAAAAAATTTTCTGGTGCAAAGTCTATTACATACAATCAATGAATACACGTGTAACATTGCAATCCAATTTCATAGCCCTTAGCACAATGATGCGTTATTATTATTTTCGGGGTGGGAATTCATTTTATCTTCATCTTACTACGAAATTTTGTGGGAATTCCCAAATCATATGGTTTTATATGTAGACAAATGAATAAAAAAAGCGTCAGAAGAATTCATTTAATTCCGTCCGCAATTTCTTTTATAATGCGATTTTTATATAGAATGCGAAAAAAAATGATTATTATAAAATGTAGACTCAAAAGATTTGCTGTGAAATTTGAATTTCGAAGAATTCTTATAGTTCCTTAAATATATACTGTATGAGAAAAAGGTGATGAACAAAAATGTTGGTAGAAGAGTATAATGAGGCTTGATTGGTTTTTAAAGCGGGAGAACAAAATTCGTATTCGTTAATTTGATACAATTGTGTTAGTTTCTACGCAGTTAAATATTTAGCTTGCCTGTCATTGCCGGAGTAGAAATCATATAAAAAAAATATTTTGCCAGATAAAAGCATTCATGGACGAAGCTATTCTAATTCCTATGCTTAAAAAAGCAGCCAGCTTTACTGTGCTGAAACCTTTACAATTTTTTTGCATTTTCGATACGAAAAATTGTTGGTGAAACAACGTTGGCAATCATTTGTTAACATGACTTTATATACAAACAATTAGCTCTGTAGCGAAGTGCGAGTTTTACAAATCAAAACGAATCCACTGTTTTATATTGTTTCATTGAAAATAAATTCGATTTGATAACTTAAAAATTATGGATGATGGAGATTATGATAACGAGGAGTAAGTAAAGCGACCGTTAACAAAATATTAGATGAATATCTAAATATTTTAAATAAATTTTAAACGGATAGACACTAAACCACGTTGTTACTCTTTTGTTTTTATTTTAGTGTTGGGGGTGATGATTTCGATGATGTTGATGAAGAGGACAACATTGATGATATCAATCCGGAAGAAGAAGTGGATAATATAGAAATGATAGTCCCAGGAAATGCGGGTGGGGGTGTCCCAAAAGCAAAAAGAATAACTACCAAATATATGACAAAGTACGAACGAGCGCGTGTATTAGGGACACGGGCTTTACAAATAGCTATGTGCGCTCCAATTATGGTTGAATTGGAAGGCGAAACAGATCCCTTGCAAATTGCTATGAAAGAACTCAAGCAAAAGAAAATTCCCATTATTATTAGGCGATTTCTTCCGGATCACTCGTATGAAGACTGGAGCATAGATGAGCTAATAATAGTGGATCATTAATAAGAACGTTCTGTGTAATATTAAATTTTAAGCTGAATAAAAGTAAATATTTTTAGACAAAAATTGATTGATCTATTAATTTATTTATTTTACATAACAATAATTAAAATTATACTAAATTTAGAAATAACTAATACAAACTTCGTCTTAGTATGTAGGCGATAAACTAGCTCCAGGCGTAGCCGTGTTCTTTGTCATAGCACACACGTTCTAAAAGTGCAACCGATTGTTGACCTGTTTGACACATACTTTCGACAACACATGTCCCTAAACCACAATCTGAAAGATTTTCTTGCCCAAAAACCTGAGAAGCAGCTTCATCGCCCGCGCATTTTTCGTCCCTCGAGCACGGCTCGTTGTGATTTTGTAGCAATATTTGAGTAGCTTTACTAAATGCCAGTGTATTTACACTGGAGGCCAAAGTTGCACTGAAAGTCTCTTTCGTCTCACCCAAAAGTTGACAAGTATAAGGTAAAAACGATGGCAGAATTACGCCTTTTACTTCTATGCTAAAATAATCTATCCCGTCCATACGTACTTTGCTTGACCGTGTATTCAAGTGTTGCATGGTGGCTTTGGGAAACGCTACTGGGGCTAATAAAGTAGGTGGGACGCCCGCCAGGCGACCTACCGTCCCTATTGTACTTTTAGCATTTAGCAGAAAACTAAAGAATCCTTGACATTCCGCACCTTCGATAAGCATCAAAGAATTATCGCTGAAATCTTCAGACATTTCTTGAGATTTCAATTTGCGTTCGTGCGCTGACTGAATTTTCCGAATTTCTTTTACATCTACTTCTAAGCGTTCAAGCCACTCTTCCTCCTCCTCCTCTTCTTCACTATCCGCATTACAGGAACCTTCTTCTTTCTTTATTTCGGTCTCTAATTCCGTAAAATCACTACCATTTGGCTTTAGCTGACTACACGTTTTGTCCTTCTTCAACGGCATTGAAAATTCTATACCTTCTTGTCGTAAGGATTGACGAAGACCGTGAGTGGTAGGAGACATAAAAGCATGCATTTCGGCTCTTCCCCCTACACCAGCTGCTCGAAATAAAACAGTAAAAGTGTTCCCGCATAGATAAAAATAGGCGCACTGCCTTGCTCTTAACAATTGAAACAAGCCCTTAAAGCTATAATTCCAATCCTCGGATAATGCGTTACGTTCCTTTTCTCCTAACGTAATTCCCGTATTGTCCCGACTATTGCGAGGATACAATGTCATCCATGGTATGTGAGGATGTTGCCAGTAATAGGTAGCTTGATTAAACCGGGTCGCAGGAGATAGATCCAAACCTTTGCAAAAAAAAAAAAAGAAGTAAAAGTATAATAAAATTGAATAAAAATCTAATGAAATTGAGAATCGTTGAGAAAAAGTATAATAAAATTGAATAAAAACCTTTGCCTTCTGTCTGTGTATTAATACAACGAACGAAGCTGGTAAGACCACTAGCCAGTTGACTGGTCTTCAGTTGCGTCGATGGCAGTTCATTGCGGCAAAAGAAACGGACCCTTGTTTTTAAACTCCAATCCATCGGCAAATGTTTGGTAATTTTTTGGTCATCTAAATTGACATCTTCATCATCCGCAGCGGACTGAGTCGAAGCGGAATTCCGTAGTAGCTCGGAAAAAGCCTTAGGATCAAATGGTTGTAACACTAATTTTGCGGGAGGGGGGCGGGTGGGTGTTTCTCGTATAATAGCCTCTTTTTCAGCATTTTCGGCTCTTACTAGAAAATCGTCGCCATCAGTGCCTATGTCTGTTTTATATTTTTTGGCATTTTCAACTGATCTGGAAAGTGTAATAGTGTTATGATTAATACATTAACTTAGTTGCACTTATTTGTTTGACAAACTTTGCAAAAGGATTTTTTCTTTTTTGAACAATTTTTGCCTCCAGCAGAGCGGCTTTATCACTTTCGACATTCGTTTTGACTTCGTTGTTATTTCTGTTATGACTAATACGGACCGCTAATTGCTTTTTTTTCTGTTTCAATCTTTGAAGACGTAGCAGCTGTAATAGACATGATATCTCACGTTTCGGAAACTATTAGTTTTTACCATATATCGTACATACCTCGTCCGGTTTTTTCCAATTTAAAGGTAAAGAATTTTCCGTAGTCGACATTTGAGGTTTTGGTGGAAGTAAAAAGCTTAAAAAATTTCAATTTTTATTATCTTTTCTTTGTTAAAGTTTTGTGTTTTTTGACGTTTTCGTGTGTTGGCGGATAAAAGAGCCCATGGAAATCTCAGCTTAAAAGTGTTCATGCGATTGCCAAAACTAATCTATCAGCATCTGATCTCTAATGGAAAATGTAAATAAAAATCACATGTTTAAACAATGTCAAAAATGACGCCGTAAAGTATGTTATAAGTCATTGGCGAAAGTAATCGTTAACTAATTACTTCAGCTGAATAACAACAGAAGAAGAAGAATTTGTTTAGCATACAACTTGTCGCTGGTAAAATCGATAAAATTAAGAAAAATTGCATTTAAAAGTAATTGAATAAAATTCAGTAAATTTTATTTAATTAATTTTTTTTTTTCTTCCTAATAAATGGATTTTTTTCTATTTTTAAGATTAATCAGAATATGCTGCAATACATAGTGTTGTTAAGCTTGGCCTGTCAATATGCTACGGCATACACACCCATTTCTAAGGAAAGCATTTTTGCTGATGTTTTGTTAAGCGAACTATTGAATCGTATGGACAAAGACGGTGATACCGTGAGCAATTATTTCGATATAGATGGTGATTTGCCTAAAGGCGTTGATTTAGTATCGCGGTCGTCAAGTCAAAATATACCCGATGATTATGAATTTCGCAATATGTTTTCGGTTGCTTCAAATCCTTCGTTACGCGATCAAGAATATTTGCAACATAGCTCATTGTGGGGCCATCAATATGTTTCCGGTGGTATGGGTGAGGCGCCTAATCATTATCCACCTTTAGTTAAGACCGATGCAAGTCTGCCAGCGTATTGTAATCCTCCTAATCCCTGCCCTTATGGTTATGACGAAACACAAGGTTGCATTTCGGAATTTGAAAACACCGCTCTTTTTAGTCGAGAATATCAAGCGGCCCAAGATTGTACCTGCGATAATGAGCATATGTTTGATTGTGCCGGTCAGGACAGTAGCGGTGGCGGTGGTAATAGCGAAATTGCTTCAACAATGGAAAAATTTTTAATGCATCAATTTCAAAATGATAATGGTCTCGAGAATTCCAATCCGAATGGCGGTGTTGTTAAAAAATTCTTCTCCTACAATCATCCAACAGATAATAATCCCTTCCTCGATGGTGAGAAACTACCAATTGCCGCTAAGAAAGGCATTCATATCAAAATCTAAATCAGATTAAATTGTTATTTATTGAAATTTAAACTTAAATGCATCGTAGAAAAGTTGTTTAAAAATACTTAAATGTATAGATGTACGTAACGTAATTGTCTATGTGTTTTCTTCCTGTTAAATACAAGTGCACAGCAATCCATTAGAAATAATAAAATAAACATGAGTCCTGGTAACATTATTTGACTGAACAGTTTTAACTACGTCTCAATAGGTGGAAGATAAAGTAAGTTCCGAAATATTGGCATTTCCGAGCTTGGCGCAGGGTAAGAAGTAGACCTATGGTTAATTGACTAAGGAGCTGTTTTCATTAGTCACATATTGAAAATTATAACATTTCGGCTTGAATTTCATAAAAATTGTTATGTGGTTTGAGATCTAATATAAAATGGACCAACGTGGTCCAAATACCAATAAGGTTAATTTTTATGTCCAAATATTATTATGAACGTTATTTCATCAAAAAATGAAAAACTTCGTTTTCTCATCACAAAACAAATAAGGCAAGGCCGACTGTTATATATCGTACATCACATTATCTTACGTACTTTTGCATGAAATTACTATTGTGGGTCAATTTTCATCACCACCTATTAAAACTTACACATTTCTTCTCTACAAAGGATCAAATTTCGCTATCGTTAAAACTTGTTATTAGGAGAGGATCCAAAAAATAGGCCGAGATAATCCAAATTTGGTACAGTTTTTATGTTAAATTGTAATTATGATATAATTTTCATCGCGAAGCATATAAAATTATACATTTTTGTCTTGTGAACTTCAGTTTTCGCTATAAGAGAGAGAGGGTTTAAAAATTACTTCGGCCAGTCCAAAGTTTTCGTACAAATTTAGAATGCCGAGCGAGATATTATTAGTTAGCCACTCTTGCGAAGAAATTTTGAAAATTACAATTATTTTCCATATAACTACTTTTTAGAATAGGGCGTCATATGGGGAGTGATCGAAAAAGTGGATCGATCCCAATCATTTTCAATAGCGTTGGGCGTTGGGTCAAAACACATCATTCTACCAAATTTCATCAAAATATTTGAAAAATTGCGACCTGTAGCTTGAACACAAATTTATATAGAAACACATCAGACAGACAGATGGGCAGACAGGCTTAGACAGTATAATAACAGGTGAGTCTATCTTAAGCTCTTCTACGTTACATGGACAGACATCAGTGGGGCAGACGGACAGACAAGCTTAGACGGTATAATAACAGGTGGGTCTATCTTAAGCTCTTCTACGTGTTATATACGTCCGCAGTGACTTAATACACTCTGTACCGCAAGTGGTGAAGGGTATAAAGAATCATTTTCCGTAGCAGTGGTTACAAGGTGATAGGGACAAAATTGAACCATTCGAAACACTAAAACGAAAGCAAGTTTTATTGCGATATTCAAAAAATTACACGATTGTAGGTCGAAACGGTGGTCGGATGCAAACCATTTTCAATAGCGTTGGTTATTGAACCAAAACATGTCAGTGTAAGGAATTTTATGAAAATATCTCGAAAATTGTACGTTGCACAGCAGTATATAAAAGGTGAACAGATGGACAGACAAGTTTAAATCGATTCGGAAAATGATTCCAAATCGTACGCTATAATGAAAGATAAGACTATTTTAAGCCCTTGTGTGTGTTACATGTGTTCGCACAAATATATCCCTTATACTATAAGTTGTGTAGTTAAATAAAAAAATATCTGAACCGATTTATGATAGAAGTGAAGTGGAGGACAAGATAAGACAAGGACCTTGCTCGTTCGTTGTTAGACGAAAACACGTCATTTTAAGAAATTTCATGAAAATATCTCGAAAATGGACAGACGGACAGACATGTCTGGATCGATTCGGAAAATGATTCTAAATCGATCGCTATAATAAAAGATAAGACTATTTCAAGTCGTTGTGGCGGTTACACGTTACGTTCGCCCGTACATAATATCCCCTGTACCACAAGTTGTGTACGGTATAATAAAATATCTAATCACATAATAAAATACATTATCACATCTGACTGCATTTATGATAGAAGGGCAGTGGAAGGCAGGATCTTCGTGCATTAAGGCCTCTCGTGGCCAATGCTTCGACGAGAGCCATTCAATTTATTATGAAAGTTTCCTTTTAAATCAGAAATCATATATACGGTTCAGTACATTTATACAAATTTAAAGCTCAAGACGTATTACAAAATAATGGATAAATTTTAGGCACGAAAGCAATAGGAACAACACAGTAACTAATACATTTACATAATTTTATATGAGATAATGTTTCAATATTTCTTCATCGTTTTCGTTTAGGTCCGTTTCTCTGAACGGTTACAGCACATTTCGTTTGTCTTCATGTCAACTCTTGATTTTCTTCCGCTTCAATATCTTCCACATCAAGTTCTTCCTCATCAAATTCTTCGATTTCGTTGATCGTTGATAATTTGAATTTATTTTTCCGTAATTTCCCGATACGCTTACGCACTTCGTCATGACTTAATATAAAACTTTTCCATGCAATCAATTCCTCATCTTTACTATCTTTAGTGGGTAAAATTTTGCTTTCAATATTGTCGATACCTTTGATCAATTGTACGCACATCAAGTCTAGGAAACATTTCTTCACATGCAATTGTGTCAATTCGCTGAACCAATTCAATGAAACCGCATTCATCATTAAAATCATAATAAGCAAACATGTCGGGATAATAACGATCATAAGAAGGGCGAGAGCAAAATTTTCGAAACTATGACAACAAATTTCGAATAAATGTTTCCAATATTGTAGACTTTTACTATCGATCCGTAGCTCATTATACACGAAGGCCACAAACACAATTATAAAGAAGAGCGCGTAATAAACGGACGGGCTATATAAAGCATTCAAAACTTTGCGTAATATTCGCATATTAAATATAATTTCGAAATAATATTCTTTTCTTTTTTCTTTTTCCTATATATATATACATATATATATATATATATATATTTATTTTTTTTTTTAAATAAATTTCCTTTTTTTTTTTGCTTTTAGAATTTTAAACTTTTTCTGATAATTTACGCAATGAAAAAATTTTCAAAAGTCGTATAGAATTTGTGTCGATAATGAAATAAACTGCACAGGTTTTATGACATTTTGTTTTTCTCTTCTTTTTTTTTTTGTTCTTGTTCTACAACATTTATGGCATTAGGGTATATTAAGTTAATGTGGACATATGCAACACCTAGAAGGGTTTGGGATAAATTCAGGGAAACGATTTAAGTTCCGCTCGTTTGTCCGTCTGTCATTCTGTCCGTCTATTCGTTTGCCTATCTGTCAGTCTGTTCTTAGGTGAGAGAAGAACTTCATGAGGCTTTTTCACAAAAATGCAAAGACATTTTATATTCCACACAACGTACGATGGAAAGGTATATTAAGTTTATGTGGACATATGCAACACCTAGAAGGGTTTGGGATAAATTCAAGGAAACGATTTAAGTTCCGCTCGTTTGTCCATCTGTCATTCTGTCCGTCTATTCGTCTGTCCATCTGTCAGTCTGTTCTTAGGTGAGAGAAGAACTTCATGAGGCCTTTTCACAAAAATGCAAAGACATTTTATATTCCACACAACGTACGATGCAAGGGTATATTAAGTTTATGTGGACATATGCAACACCTAGAAGGGTTTGGGAT